>PISX010028354.1:0-21676 GCA_004024625.1 Mellivora capensis | reverse complement strand
GGGAAAGGGGGTTGGGGTAATGGACATTGGGGAGGGTATGTGCTATGGTTAGTGCTGTGAAGTGTGTAAACCTGGCGATTCACAGACATGTACCCCTGGGGATAAAAATATGTTTATAAAAAATAAAAATTAAAAAAAGAAAGAAAGAAAAAAAAATGGAGTCAGAAGGCCAGAAGGGGGAGCTCTAACACCCTCACTACTCTTCAATTGCATCCCCATCAAGAAGAAGCCTATTTTGCTACTCCAGCAGAAGGAAGAATTTCTCCTCACCCAGCAACAAGGTCACCCAATAGGAAAATTCCACACCTCAGCCAATGAGAAACCATCACCATTCTGAGCTCTTGCATTCCTTCAAAGGACTTGTATTCAAAGCTGTCCCTCCCAACTTCCTCCTTTTTTCTAAAAGTAATGTTCCTGTCTTTTGATCTCCTTTGGTTTGCCAAAGCTTGTGTGTCCTAAGTTGCAATACCTCTGCTACTCCCACAAAATCCAGATGTTCATAAAATAACTGGCTGTTTTAATATAGGGTTGACAAAGGAGACAAAATTTTATTAGGTGACTTTAATGAAAATGAGAAAAAAGGAGAAAACAACATCTGAAGGAAAATTTCAAGGGAAAGTCTCTAAATGTGAAAACAGTGATGGAGAGTTGCTGAGAAAGAACATCCTGTCATGGAGACGGTGAGCACCTCCTCAAGGAGCCATGTAAGTGGATGGATAACCATCTATCAGAGTTGCAGAGGAGGTAGCTCAATTAGGTGGGAAGTTGGAAGAGGTTTGAAGTTTTCAAAAGTTTAAAGCAGTAGGATCTTGTGCTCAAATAAAATTTTGTGTGAACCCCTCACAGCTGGGCATTCCCCCCCAAAACCTGGATTTCTACCTCACACAGCTTATGTAACACTGATCTCTCCTAAAATTTGCTCTACTACTGTCTTTTCTATTGTTAGCCTATGGGCCTACTGCTCTCCACCTCAAACACCTTTGCTCCCTTCTGTCACTGGCATTCTTAACATAGTTCTCAAGAAAAGGACTACACTGTCGAGTACCCTGACCCTGTACAATTAAGGGTGAACACTAGCTGTTTGAACTGAGGAACTGAATTTTTATTTGATTTCACCGTTATTAATGTAAATTTAAATATTTAAAAAGTGAGTCCGGGGACGCCTGGGTGGCTCAGTTGGTTAAGCGGCTGCCTTCGGCTCAGGTCATGATCCCAGCGTCCTGGGATCGAGTCCCACATCGGGCCCCTTGCTCGGCAGGGAGCCTGCTTCTCCCTCTGCCTCTGCCTGCCACTCTGTCTGCCTGTGCTCACTCTCTCTGACAAATAAATAAAATCTTTAAAATTAAAAAAAAAAAAGGATGCTGTACTTTGTCAAATGCTTTTTCAGCATCTATTGAGAGGATCATATGGTTCTTGTTCTTTCTTTTATTAATGTATTTTATCACATTGATTGATCTGCAGATGTTGAACCAAACTTGCAGCTCAGGAATAAATCCCACTTGGTTGTGGTGGATAATCCTTTTAATGTACTGTTGGATCCTATTGGCTAGGATTTTGGTGAGAATTTTTGCATCTGTGTTCATCCAGGATATTGGTCTGTAATTCTCCTTTTTGTCTGGTTTTGGGATCAAGCTAATGCCGGCCTCATAAAATGAGTTTGGAAGTTCTCCTTCCATTTCTATTTTTTGGATAAGTTTCAGGAGAGTAGGTATTAATTCTTCTTTAAATGTTTGGGGGAATTCCCCTGGGAAGCCATATGGCCCTGGGCTCTTGTTTGTTGGGAGTTTTTTTTTTTAAGATTTTATTTATTTATTTGACAGACAGAGATTACAAGTAGGCAGAGAAGCAGGCAGAGAGAGAGGAGGAAGCAGGCTCCCTGCTGAGCAGAGAGCCCGATGCGGGACTCAATCCCAGGACCCTGGGATCATGACCTGAGCTGAAGGCAGAGGCTTTAACCCACTGAGCCACCAAGGCGCCCCCTGCTGGGAGATTTTTGATGACTGCTTCAATCTCCTTACTGGTTATGGGTCTGTTCAGGTTTTCTATTTCTTTCTGGTTCAGTTTTGGTAGTTTATATGTCTAGGAATGTATCCGTTTCTTCCAGATTGTCAAATTTGCCATTATAGTTGCTCATAATATGTTCTTTAATTGTTTGTATTTCTTTGGTGTTGGTTGTGATATCTCCTCTTTTATTCATGATTTTATTAACTTGGGTCTTTCTCTTTTCTTTTTGATAGGTCTGGCCCGGGGTTTACCAATCTTCTTAATTCTTTCAAAGAACCACCTCCTAGTTTTGTTTGTGGCTGCGGTTTTAAGGCCAGTTCAGTTTTCAAAGATCTTGTAGTGATATTCAAGCCTGTCCTGCATATGCAGTACTAAGGCACCAGTCAGGCCTGTGCCATGGTCTCTGTAGTTCAGTTCTCAAAACCCCTGGTATGTTGCTTAAGGCCAGATCCACACATGCACAGCTGAGGATAAGCTCAAGTTTACACATAACTTTATGGAATCCCTTCCTTGATTTCCCCCCTTTCTACACTCCCCAGATCCTAAGGAGTCATTTTCCTGGTCTTCTGGCTTGAAAGGTGTACCTTTAGTATTTCCACTCTGACATGCCCTTCCTGGGACTCAGTCTGCCTCTCAGGACAGGTGGTGGGAATATATGTAGAGTAAAAACAATATTGAGGGTTTACCACATACTTTTTGTATCACGATTCCTCTGGTTGAAAAGGATTTCCCTGTCTCAGATTTTTAGGTGCCTGCCCAGCTGCTGCCACCATCAGATTGTAGCTTTGGAGCTTGAACTTGCATGAGGACAGGGCCAAGAAAGAAAAACAACAGTGGATCCCTCCAAACTCCCACTCTTTGTATCCTATGGGGGTCCTTCCTCCCACTCCTTAGAACAGAAAGAGAGGGTTTCTCTTAGAGCTCTGTCTGTGTCTGGTGCACAGTTCTGGGATTCAGGCTTCCTTTTGAGTCCAGTCTGCAACATACAAGAGGAAAATAAACCCAGTAAACTCATAGCTGTGTTGGTTGTACTTTGAGTTTGGTTTCCATTCCCAATTTCCCATTACCTTTTATTTTTCAGAGGCCTCTGACAGCTGCTCCATGCATTCTGTCTGTGGTTTCTGGATACATTCACTGGGAGATGGAGGGTGGGGTGTGCTTACTCCACCTAACCTAATTTTAAAGTTTATCTTCTACTATTTTTAATTTTTTCTCTTTTATTATTTTATATATGTTCTTTTTATAGCCTGTATACAAGCCCTTTGTTTTATATATGTTATATATATAAAGTCCATGTTAAAATATATATATTTATATATATATATATTTTATATATGTCATATATATATATATATTCCATGTTATCAACTTTGGCTGTTATAATTATTGTTTTTTTGTGTCTTGTCAAAGAAATCTTTTCCCACATGGATTAAGATTTTCTTCTATGTCTTCTTCTAGAAGATGTATATGGTCTATGATTCATCTAGAATTAATTGCATTTTCCTATCCATGAAGATTGTATATTTCTCTATTTAGATTTTCTTTAATTTCTCTCTGCACTATTTTGTTCTTTTCAGTGTACAGGTCTTACATATTTTTCATTGCATTTCTTTCAAGCATTTTATGTTTCTATGCTATCGTAGGTGATATTTTAAAACTATTCATTGTTAGAAAATAGAAATACAATATATTTGACCTTATTATATTCCTTTTTATACACATAACCAAACAAATATATTTAGTTTATGTTTCTGGTCACTCTAATATCTTATGGCTTTGTGCAACCAATTTTGCTAGTAGTACCTTTTACTTAGGAATTTTGTAATTTTTACTGTGGTTTCACATTTAATTGAACTTTCTCCATGAGGATTCTTTGAAGCCTAGGTTGAAAGTGGATTTCTGTAGAAGGTTTTTTGAGAACTCCTACGAGGTACCTGGGAGCATACCAACCCAGGATTATTTAAAGGTTTCAGTGTAAAATAAATAGTACACTTGGAGTATGAATTCAGATCACAAACTTGCATAAGGGTTAACTTTTGATTTAAAAAGTCTTAGTGTCAAGGTTAAAATATGCAATATACCCTGTTTTCTGTCACTCCTTTCCATCTTATTTTCCATGCCCTCTTAAACCCCACACCTCTGAGCCCTTCTTCACCTTGTAGTAACTTTCTGCTTGGATACCTGTTAATATGCCAAAGGTGAGCCCATACCAACCCTCCAAGATGTCTAGGAAATATGGATTACCTTTTCTAAGGATTACCTTTCTTATCTCTACCTTTTCTGCACCTAGCCTTGGGCTTGGAAGTAAAAATACAGCTGTGCAAAATGCACATGGCCTGTCTTCATGGCACTCAGTTTGGGAGGAGGAAATAGTGACTTAATACTTATTAAGCCCTCTCTTGTGTCAGCCACCATCTTGGTGCTTTCATGTATGTCACTTAATCCTGGGGATGACCTTGGAGAGCTGGCTCTTTCCTTGGTATTTTGTGGATGAGGAAATCCAGGCCACAGGGACTGCAGGGGGCCAATGTGGCTCTAGGATCTGAGCCCCCTGTGGGAGCCTGCCTTTAAAGGGGAGGCAGAGTGACTGCCACTGCAGCCTAGTGATCTGTTGTCACCTCATTCTCTCCTAGAGGCTGTGCATCCCTGTATACTGCAAGTACCAGTTCTTTAAGACTCCGGTTCACAGAACGGAGGGGCGGCCCCATGGAATCCACATCCATTTTCAGGACATCAATGTCATCTTTCTTGGGGCAATGCAGCCCAGTGACCTGAGGGAATACCTGGAGGGACCCCCCATGGTGGTGCAAGTTCATGACAGGGACCGCAAATTAGAGGAGTATTCCCGGAAGCCCACCCTGTTTGGGGATGACCCCTTGGACGCATACCTCAACCTCCAGTCCCTCATCTCTCCGGAAGAGACAGAGAGCAACCCCTTTGAATCCCATAACAAGATATGGGACCCTTATGGGGTTGCCCAGGTCAGTTTTGCTGACCTTCTCCTCGGCCAGAAGTACTTGAACTTGGTCGTCCCCATCCACAGCTGTGAACCCAAGCCCAAACACCGTGGCCAGGATGACAAGAGCAGGAAGGTTGTGGGGTTTCGGATACCCACAGATGGCTTCCAGCGCAACCCAATGCCCATGGGTAACTACCTTGAGGCCAACTCTCTGCTCAAGATGCGGGTGGACATTGCTGTGCCGCTGCAGGCCAGGGCTGAAGCCCCTGACTCAGAGCTTTCAGGTACCCCATTTGGCCGCATCATTTTTGTGTTTGACTCCAAGAAGATCTCCCTCCTCCACGGCCTGCTGCAGGACATCACCATGATCAATGCCAAGGCCCTTGATCTGGAGGTCCACCCTATCAGGAACATCCAGCAAATCCTGTCAGCCTTTAAGATGCGGGTGAAGATCCAGGAAAGGCAGGACCTGGATGTGCTCACTGGCTTCCACCTGCTGGATGGGAAGCTCCACCTTCTCATTCTGGAGGGCTTGGCTGACCAAGGCTTGAGGCAGCTATGGGCCAGCCATCAAAGCCGGTAGGTGGGTGTTTTTTTGGTGTTTGTGTTTCATGTAAAAGTCATGATGTCTGGATGCTGAGTGAAGTGGAGGGGGGAAATCTTTTTTTTTTTTTTTGTAGGGGGAAATCTTTTGAAGCCAGGCTCAGGTTTAGTGTCCTCTTCTGTAAGAAGGTTATGTTGATTCAGTTCCTTTTGGGGTTTATTATAGAACACTTCACAGGACTCCATTATTGGCCTTGATCACAGGAGGAATTGCTTGCCTTTGGATGAAGGGAAGACTTTAGGGCCACGCAGCAGAAAGGGTGGTTCAGAAAAATGGGGCCTCCCTTCAGACTTCTGAGGGGCCTACTTGGCTAGCAAGGAGAAGAAAATTCTGTATGGCCCTAAGATGGACACCACAGAGAAGTAGATTTTCACTCAGTATAAGAAAGAACTATCTGACTATTTTGAGGCTGGAGAAGCTGCCTAGGCTGCAGAAAGTTCTCCTTCCCTGATGACCTTCAGGAATACCTAATTACTCCTCAGTGAAAATATTGTAGAGGCAATCGAACTTTCAGATTCTGGGCTGGAGCACAGAGACATGGTCCTTCCGTTCTTCAGTTTTGGCTTCATGACAATTCTCTTTTCCTTTTGTTATTTGCAAATATCCTAGTTTGGGCTTAAAGGGCCTCTTTTTTAATTTTTATTTTTTAGATTTTATTTATTCAAGAGAGAGAGAGAGAGAATGAGTTGGGTGAGGGAAGTGTAGAGGGAGAGGGAGAAACAGACTCCTTGATGAGTGCTGAGCCCAACATGGGGCTCAGTCCCAGGACCCTGAGATCATGACCTGAGCTGGTCGAACACTTAACCCACTGAACAACCCAGGCGCCCCAGTACCTCCCTTTTTAAGTTTGGGAACTCCCCCTCTCTGTCTTTGGAGTTCAGATGTCCTAGAACCTAGATGCTGACAACAGCAAGTAGTCCTGAGGTTGGGTTGTATTCATCCAGGACAGGAGAGCAGCCCTGTGTGGCCCTGTCTTGATGTGTTGGTAAGCCAAGAGGCGCTGTGGAGGAGCTGGCATGTGTCTAGTTATCTGCCCAAGAGAACTGAAAACATAGGTCCACACAAAAAACTTGTATGTGGATGTTCATGGCAGCATTATTTATAGTAGTCAAAAAAGTGGAAACGGGCACCTGGGTGGCTCAGTGGGTTAAAGCGTCTGCCTTCAGCTCAGGTTGTGATCTCAGGGTCCTGGGATCAAGCCCCGCATTAGGTTCTCTGCTCAGCAGGGAGCCTGCTTCCCCCTCTCTCTCTGCCTGCCTCTCTGCCTATTTGTGATCTTTGTCTGTCAAATGAATAAATAAAATCTTTTTTTAAAAAAAGGTGGAAACAACTCAAATGTCCCTCAACCAATGAACAAAATGTGATATATCCTTAAAACAGAATAATATTCAGCCATGAAAAAAAGAATGAAGTACTGATATACACACTTCAACATGGATGAACCTTGAAAACATACCGAGTAAAAGAAGCCAGACGTAAAAGGCCACCTGTTGTATGATTCTGTTAATGTGGAATGTCTAGACTAGTCAAATCCACAGAGACACAGAAGATTAGTGGTTCTCAGGGTCTCAAGGAAAGGGTGAAGGAGAAGTGGGGAGTGACTGTTAATGGGTACAATTTCTTCTTGGGGTGATGAGAATTTTCTAGAATTGGTGTTTATGATTGCATAATGTTAATATATTAAAAACCTCTGAATCGTGCAATTGAAAAGGGTGAACTTACAATGAAAAAGTGTGTGCAGTAAAGAATCTGGCCTTGCCCAAAAGGTCTGGCCTTTGCTTTTGGCTTCTGGGTGGTGATATATGTCATACCTCATAGGAGTGCCTTTGCTTAGGTTGGGGGATGACTACACCAGAACTTAGGATAGGATGGGACCACCATACCTGGTGGTCATGCCAGAAAGACCCCCAATGTGACTTAGGGTTAGGGCTTTGGTCTTGTCATGTCAGTTGATCTGGAGACCGAGATTGCCATGTGAGCAATCAAGCAAGTAATCAATCATGCCTCTGTAATGGAGCCCAAATAAGAACTCTACATACCAAGGCTCAGGGGAACTTCTATGCGCGTATTGTCCATCAGCAATGTCATAAGGGCAACACATCCTGATTCCATGAGGATAGAGCAGTGGGAACTTGGTGTTTAGAACCATTCTAAACTCTGCCATATGTGTCTCTTCCTCTGGCTGATTTTAATCTGCATCCTTTCCCTGTAATAAGCTGTGAGTGTGAGTGTAACAGCTTTCAGTGAATTTCGTGAGTTCTTGTAGCAAATTGTTGAGCCTGAGGGTGGTATTAGGAACCCCTTGAACTGGAGTGCCTGGGTGGCTCAGTGGGTTAAAGCCTCTGCCTTCGGCTCAGGTCATGATCCCGGGGTCCTGGAATCGAGCCCCGCATCGGGCTCTCTGCTCAGTGGGGAGCCTGCTTCCCCCTCTCTCTCTGCCTGCTTGTGATCTTTGTCTGTCAAATAAATAAATAAAATCTTAAAAAAAAAAAGGAATGCCTTGAACTTCAGTTGGTATCAGAAGTCAGGGCAGTTTGAGAAACTATGACCTCAAACTTTGTAGTTTGGCTAAGTCAGGGATATGGTATGTGAATTGTATCTCAATGAACAGTTTTGTGCCAGTAGAGGAAATAATATAAAATATGCTTATGGACCCCAGTTCAGTGAAGCTACAAATAAAAGATCATTAACCAGGAAAAAACATTCACATGCTTGGAAATTAACAAATACTTCCAAATAACCGAAAGAGAAACAAATAGAAATTAGACATTATTGGATTGATCAATAATGAAAATAGTATAGTATCTAAATTTGTGGGGTGATGTTAGTGTTAGAGGAAACTTCATAGACTCAAATGCTTATATTAGAAAAGAAGAAAGGCTGAAAATTAATGATAGATGTTGCAGTAATTGAAATAAGTGTTTTAAACCATGCCAAAAAATTTAAATATGTATAAAAATTGCAAAGATAATATAAAAATATTTTCAGATAAGATAGTTTAATGAGGTTTCTGGATACAAACATTAATGTAAAAATCTATTGAATTTCTGAATACCATCTATATACAAAAAATCATTTAAAAAGTGAATGCTTTTAAAGTATTATAAAAATATGAAATTCACATGAATAAATTCAACAAAAAGGATTAGAACATCTCTATCATGTTATGCTGAGTGAAATAAGTCAAGCAGAGAGAGTCAAGTATCACATGGTTTCACTTATTTGCGGAGCATAACAAATAACACAGAGGACATGGGGAGATGGAGAGGAGAAGGGAGTTGAGGGAAATTGGGGGGGAGATGAACCATGAGAGACTGTGGACTCTGAAAAATAACCTGAGGGTTTTGAAGGGGTGGGGGGGTGGGAGGTTGGGGGAGCCTGGTGGTGGGTATTATGGAGGGCACGCATTGCATGGAGCCCTGGGTGTGGTGTAAAACTATGAATTCTGTTACACTGAAAAGAAATTAAAAAATATTAAAAAAAAGAACATCTCTATCATGAATATTATAGGATTTTTAGAAACATTAAAGAAAACCTAAACAAGTGAAGAGACTACCATGTTCATGAATTGGAACGCTCAGTATTATAAAGGTCTCAGTTATCTGCAAGCCAGATGTATACATTCAAAGCGATCCCAATTTTAAAAGTATAGAGCTTGAGAACCTGATTTAAAAATTTACATCATCGTGTGTATAAGAACAATAACAATATGGGAGAACTTGTTCTACTAAATATCAAGCCTCCTTATAAAACCATAGTGATTAAGAGAGTTTATTGGAACAGCGATAGACAAGCAAACATATGAAATATAATAGAAAATCCAAATACAGACCTCCATGCAAGCGGTCACTTGATATAAGATATGCGACATTGGAAGATCAGCAGCAAATGGTTATACTAAAACCATTGAGTTGTACACATGAAAAAGGTGAATTTAGATAATGTGATACCACTTCACACCGGCCAGTTTGGCTGGAATTAAACATGTCCGATAATAGCAAGTGTTGACAAGGATGTGGAGAGCTCAGAATTCTCATTCACCGCTGGTAATGAATTAGATGGCAGAGTCACTTTGGAAAACAGTCTGGCAGTTCCTCACAGGGCTAAAAAGAGATACTGTACGACCCAGCTGTCCCCCTCCTAGGTAAATGCCCAAGATAAATGAGAACACATGTCCACGCTGGACAGTATATAACTGTTTATAAGAGCATTATGATAGCCATTAGGTGGAAACAATCCAAATGTTTATTAATTGATGAATGGCTAAACAAAATGTGACATATAAATACAACGAGCTGTTATTTGGACATAAAAGGAATGAAATACTGACTCACACTATACTAAGTGAAGTGAAAAGAGCCAGTCACAAAAAGCCACATATTGGATGAGTCCTTTATATGAAATGTCAAAAATAAGAAAACCTATAGAGACAGAAAGGGGATTAGTGAATACTTAGGGTTGTGGGTCAAGGTATGAGAGTATAGATGGGGGTATAGATGGGTACAGATTTCTTTTTTAGGTGATAAGCTTGAAAATTGTGATAATTGAGTGTATCTATGAATAGACTAAAAATGATTGAATTATACACATTATGGCATCTGAATTAAATCTCATTTGAAAAATACCTCTAGCTGGGGCACCTGGGTGGCTCAGTGGGTTAAGCCTCTGCCTTCGGCTCAGGTCATGATCCCAGCATCCTGGATCGAGCCCCATATCAGGCTCTCTGCTCGCTCGGTGGGGAGCCTGCTTCTCCCTCTCCCAATCCCCCTGCTTGTATTCCCTTTCTCGCTGTGTCTCTCTCTGTCAAATAAATATTTTTTTTAAAAAATTTAAAAATTTTTAAAAAAATTTTAAAAAAATATTTTTTTAAAAAAAGAAGAAAAATAACTATAGCAAACAAACAAAATCTGTTGAGGAAAGGAGAAGCTTTTCAAAAAATGGTGTTGGGATAATTGTTTATCCATAAGAAGAAAGGAAAATAACTTTCAAACCTCAAACCATTCATAAAACCCAATTCCCGCTGCATTAAAAATCTGTGTACATTTTCAACTTTTGAAATAGTTATAGATTCATAGGAACTTTAATGAATATTCCAGAGATTCCCACATACCCTTTCCCCACAATGGTCACATCTTGCTTAGCTGTGGGGCAGATATCTAAGCCAGGACGCCAACGTCAGTACGTGTGTTGTTTGTGCCAGTTTATACATACAGATTTGTGTGACCACTGCTATAATGAAGACCTTGAACTAGCATATTGTTACCGAGAGCTCCCTCATGCTGTGTGTTTATAGTCATGCCCACCCTCTTTAACTATTCTGTTTTCCATCTCCTTCATTTTTTTAAAATTTTATTTATTTGCCTGACAGAGACACCATGAGAGAGGGAACACAAGCAGGAAGAGTGGGAGAGGGAGAAACAGGCTTCCCGCTGAGCAGGGAGCCTGACGTGGGGCTCGACCCCAGGATCCCGGGATCATGACCTGAGCCGAAGGCAGACGCTTAATGACTGAGTCACCCAGGAGCCCCCTTAATTTTTTCATCTGTATGTAATCTTACATATTAATGGAATCCTATTATATGACCGTAGGAGTTTCCACTCAGCATGAAGGGCTGGAGAGCCATTCACATTTTTCCATACATCCACAGTTTGCTCCTCTTTGTTGCTGGGTCATATTTCATGGAACAGATGTGACACAGTTTCACTGTCCATCTGTTGAGGAACATTTTGTTTATTTCCAGTTTTTGACTATTACAGAGGGAGCTGCTGTGAGCAATAACGTACAGGTTTTTGTGTGGACATGTTTTCTTCTTAATTGAATTATAGTTGACCTACAATATTAGTTTCAGGTGTGCAAGACAGTGATTTGATATTTTTATACATTGCAAAATGATCAGCATGGTGGATCTAGTTACTGTCTCTCACTATACGAAGTTGTTATATTATTGACTCTGTTCCTTATGCTGCACATGACATCCCCGTGACTGACTTATTTTAAAACTGAGAGTTTGTATCTCTTAATCCCCCTCACCTGTGTCACCCTTGCGTACCCCCACAACTCCCAGCCCCAGCAACTACAAGTTTGATCTCTGTAACCATGGAATGGTTTGTTTTGTTTGTTCTATTGTTCTAGTTTTTAAATTTCACATATAGGGGAAATCATACAGTATCTGTCTTTCTCTGTCTGACTTATTTCACTGAGCATAATACCCTTTACTTACATTCATGTTGTTGCAGATGGCAAGATCTCATTCTTTTATATGGCTGAGTAATATTCCATCACACACACACAGTCCACATCTTTATCCATTCACCTGTTGATGGACACGGAGGTTGCTTCTATATCCTGACTATTGCAAATAATGGACATAGTGGTGCATATATCTTTTTGAATGAGTGTTTTCATTTTCTTTTGGCTGAATACCCAGTCATGGAATTGCTGGATGGTATGGTCATTCTGTTTTTAAATTTTGAGGAATCTCCATACTTTTTTCCACAGTGACTGCCACAGTTTGCTTTCCCAACCACAGGGCACGGGGGTTCCCTTTTCCCCACATCCTTCATCACCAACACTTGTCATCTCTTGTGTTTTTAATCATAGTCATTTGACAGGTGTGAGGTGGTATCCCATTGCGGCTGTGATTCACATTTCCCTGATTGTGTGCGTTGGCCATCTGCATTATCTTCTATTTAACTGTTCTGCCCATTTTCAGTTGGGTTTTTGTTGTTGTTGTTGTTATTGAGTCAAATGAGTTCTTTATGTATTTTGGATATCAATCCCTTATTGGATATATTGTTTACAAGTAGCTTCCCCCATTCCAAAGTTTGTCATTTCATTTTGTTGGTTTCCCTCACTGTGCAAAAGCTTTTTGGTTTGATGTAGTTTCATTTGTTTATTTTTGCTTTTGTCGCCCTTGCCTAAGGAGACATAACCAAAAATATATTACTTAGGCCAATGTCAAAGAGCTTATTGCCTGCATTTTCTTCTAGGAGTTTTATGGTTTTATTTAGGTCTTTAATCCACTTGAGTTTGTGTTTGTTGTAAGAAAGTGGTTCGGTTTCATTCTTTGCCTGGAGCTGTCCTGCACCATTTGTTGAAGAGACTGTTTTCCTATTGAATATTCTTGCCTCCTTTATCATGCATTAATTGACATATAATCATAGGTTTATTTCTGGGCTCTTTATTGTGTTCTATCGATCTATGTGTCTGTGTTTATGCCACTGCCATACCATGTTGATTACTACAGCTCTGTCGTATAACTTGAAATCTGGAATTGTTATACCTCCGGGTTTGTTTTTCCTTTTCAAGATTGGTTTGGCTACTCGGGGCCTTTTCTGGTTACATACAAATTTTAGGATTGTTTGTTCTAGCTCTATGAAAAATGCTAATGGTATTTTGATATGGATTGCATTGAATGTATGGATCGCTTTGGGTAGTGTAGACATTTTAATATTTGTTTTTCTAATCCATGAGCATGGAATGTCTTTCCATTTGTTTGTGTCATCCTTAGTGTCTTCCTGTCCAATCTGTATTTCCTTTGTGTGATGGAGGGGACTTTCCCCATTATAAATACGATGTTAGGCATAGGGTTTTTGTAGATGTCCTTTACCAATTTAAGGATGTTCCACTCTATTCCTAATTCACTGAGAGTTTCCTAATTCGGTGGTTCACACAATTCACAGAAATCAATTCCAGGTAGATTAAAACCCACTTGGAATAGTTACAGACTCACAATCAGTTGCAAAAATAATATAGAATTGTCCCATGCACCCAGTACCTAATTTCCTCCAGCCGGGACATCTGACAAAAGTAGAATGCCTTATTGATGGATACAGTACAGTCAGCTAGACCACAATTACCTGGTCTTATTCAGAGTTCACCAGAAAAGAAAAAATCTGTTTTTGAATAGTGAAACGCCAAAGCTTTCAGATGATTAGGATAAAGAAAGATTTCTTGAACAAGACAGAAGTACACAGAATAAAGGAAAATGATGCCGGATCCGGCTACATGAAAGTGAATCACTTCTGTTTATCCAAAGGTATCAAAAAAATTGTGAAAAGAAAGACTCAGAAAAAAATTATTTGCCATGTGTGGAGCTAGTATCCTGAATATGTAAAAAACGCCCATGAATCAATAAGAAAATGAAAATAGGCCAAGGGAAGAGTGGGCAAAAAGCTCGGACAGGTACTTCGCCAAAGGGGAAAACCGCATGACCAAACACTCATTCACCGAGGGGATAGGCAGGGTCCGTGCCGCCTTCCCTCAGTTTCCCCGAGGTGTAGGAGCCACCTGTACCAACACAGGGGCGTGGCCTGGCCTGGCCGGGTGTGTTCAGCAACTCTGCCAGGCTGGGAATGCCAGCCAGCCAAGTGTGTGAATGGGAGCGGCGGCGGGACACATGGAAAATGAAGTAGGGTTCTGCATTTTCACTGCCAGGGTTTGGAAAAGATCGTCTATCAGTTGTTTCATCAGGTGTTTTTCAGACGATTTATTGTTAACGCCTTCCGAAAAAAGTTCTGCCCAAGGGCAAAATGGCAGAGCGTCCTGGGAGCCCTCGGAGTGGCGCTAAGGCCCCGCCCCTCGGCCTCCTTGCAGAATCACCAGAGCAGAGCAGGGCAAGCACAAGGTGCTCTACAACTCCGCGCTACGGTTCCGCCACCGCCTCTACGCTGACCTGGAGACGGTCCTGTACCAGGTGCACCTCTTCAAGCCGCTGTCGCAGCTCATGAAGCACTCGGCGCTCTACGTCCGCAACAGCGTTCTGCAGAAGGCTTTCCAGGCCCTGACCAGGTGCGCCAGGCCGCCTCCCAGGGAGTGGCCACACGGAGGTGGTGCTGCTGGGGGCGGTGCAGGAACCCCTCCAGGAGCCGGGGGCAGAGAGAGAGAGAAAGCAGGCTTCCCGCTGAGCAGGGAGCCCCAGGTGTGACTCGATCCCAGGACCTTGAGATCATGACCTGAGCCGAAGTCAGAGCTTAACTGACTGAGCAACCCAGGTGCCCCAGCTTTTATTTTTCTTTATGCCTAAAGAGGCTGAGCATAGGAGTGGAATTCAGTTCCCAGGGACCCCGGACCTGTGTCATTCCCTCTATTCCTCGTGTTCTCCCACGGGGGTTCGGAAACACTGGGGAAAGGAAGGCCCTTTCCTCAGCTATCTGCCGTTCTGGGGGAATAGCCCAGAACAGCCCGAGCAGTGAGTGATGGGGACCAGAACCAGATCCACCAGGTCTGGAACAGTTTCCTCTCCCAGCTGCATGTTTGCTTCTGTTGCTTCTTCCCTAACCTGTGCAGAAAGGCGTCCTCCAAAGATCTAGTAGATCTTCCACTCTGTGCCTGCCTTTACCTGTGCTGTTCTCCTCCAGGGCTGGTGAACCTCTCCCCGTTTTCTCCTTTTCCCCTTTCCCCCCAGGCCTTCTGCCTGTGACCCTGCGAAGCCGTGTGCTCCTTCTGCAGGACTGGGCATGGCTCACGCTCCCGGAGGGCCTTCTCCATTCATGTAGGGAGCAGGAGGGCCAAGCGAGGCACCCCCAGTTTGGAGTGGAGACTGACGAAGCCTAGTGCAGTGGGAGCCCTGGAACCATGGCCAGCCTGTGCCGGGCTCTGTGGGGGCAGTGAAGGACAGTGGCTGGTTCTTTCAGGGCATCGGGAAGGGCTGGCCTTGAATGTCAGCGAGCAGGCCTTCATCAGGGGACAGTCTGTTCACTGGAGCCAGGGGCGGGGGATGCCAACCATTTCTTTAAGTTTTAAAGCCGGCAACAGCCCTGGCCGAGAGTCAGCTCCCAGCTTATCAAATATATTAATAAAGGAGAGGGTGGAGCCGGGAAAGGGAGGAAGGGCGAGCGCCCAGGGCCGTGGAGAGGGGGGACTGAGTCCTATTATCTCCCACCTCTCCCCCCTAGCGCTACCTGAGGGGCTAGGCAGGTGTGGGTTGGGAACCCCACAACAGCAGGCCGAAGCTGCAAATCAGGAAGGGGGGGCGGTGCTGTGGGCCTCAGCAGGCTCGTGCTGGGGAGGTGCTGGAGCGTTTGGGTGTCCAGAGCCCCGGCAGTCAGTGAGGGGACGCTGGGCCCTGTCTTAGGGAAAGGGAAGAAAACTGCTATTAAGTGTCTGCTGTGTTCCAGGTAGCAGCCCTCCTCGGGGCTTTATCTGCATCTGCAAGGCCAAGGGGTAGGCCACAGTAGCCGAAAAATAATCAGAGTGGATTGTGGGAAGCCTTTAATTCTGCGGGCTGTGAGGAGAGTGAAAAGGAGGCATTCTCTTCGGTGGGCTCATCCGGTGGGCTCTCAGCTTCACATCCCTGAGTTCTGTGAGCTGGGATGAGTCAAACAACTCCTGAACTGCACGTTCTCTGGGAAAACGGGACTGGTAAACCCGTTTGGAAAGGTCGGTGAGGCCCTGTGGGTGGCCCTCTGTCTCGCAGGATCTACTCCATCTGCCATCACAGCACCAAGCTCAGGGAGGTGATCACGAGAGGCCTGCTGCCATCCTCCGCCATGGTCAAAGACTTGAGCCAGGAGCTGGGGCTGCCCATTTTGCAGGACGATCTCGCAGATGGAAAGCTGATGGTCTTGCCGTCTCAGCCCGCCCCTTGTCCTGAGCGCTTCTTAAGTCGGAGATCCACGCTGGCTTACGAGATCCAGGCCCACAGGGACAAGTATCTGCGGTGGCGGAACACCATGGTGCTCAAGAGCAAAGGCCGGGAGCCCAGCCTCATCCAGGTGGGTGTGCTCTGCTCCCCTTGAAGCTGTCCAGTCACCTGCGGGGACATAAGGCTCCATGACCAGTTTCTTTATCTCCCTTGATCCTGGGCAGGGTGGGCAGGGGGTGCAGGCTGCGGGGCTGAACCAGGTCAGATGTGTGCATGCCCAGCCCTCAGGACCCCATCCTCCCTGCAAGGGAGAAGAATGCTCTGTAGGGGTTATCATCTTTACCTTGGCCCCCGAGTTCATCGCAAAGGAAGAACTGGGGTGTGTGTGTGTAACTCTTCCATGTGTTAGGGGAACAGAATAGGAGCTGAGAAGCTACGGAGGTGTAAGAAGGCTGGGTGCTCTGTGGCCTGAATGGCAAGAGAGAGCCTCGCTCACTCCACACCAACCAAAACCCCACGACTTGAAGTTGTCCACCCAGGGGCTCTGTGAAGCACCCCCACCCCAACCTCTAGGAAAAAGAAAGTCTCTCAGAAGTTTGAAAGCTTTGAAAGTGTATATTGTTTATGAAAACCAGTGAAGAGGCTTTTCCCCATTACTGTTCAGGTTTTTACAGAGGAACCAGTTCTTGGATCTATCAGTCTTCTTTTTCATTTTTTCTATTTTCTAATTAACTTCAGTTTTTATTTTTTTATAATATTTTAAAACTTTATTTTTCTCCTGTTTCTAACTTCTTTAAATTTTTTTATTAATGAAGTATAATTGGCATACAGTGTTATATTAGTTTCTGGCATGCAACCAGACTGGACTGTACTTTACTCAGTGCTTATCATAATAAGTGTAGTCACCATCTGTCACCGTACAACATTAGTACAATATTGTTGACCATATTCCCGATGCCGTACTTTGAGTCTCTGCGACTTATTTTATAACTGGAGGTTTGTACCTCTAAATGCCCTTTATCTATTTCACCCATACCCCCACCCACTTCCCCCATAAAGTTGCCCTTTGGCAACTATATGTTCTCTGTATTTAAGAGTTTTTTGTGTGTTTGTTCATTTTACCTTTTAGATTCTACATATAAGTGAAATCACATGGTATTTGTCTTTCTCTGACTGACTTATTTCACTTAGTGTAATACCCTCTAGGTCCATCCATGTCATTGCAAATGGCAAGGTCTCATTCTTTTTTATGGCTGTCATATTCCATTGTATATATACCATGTCTTCTTTGTCTACTCATCAGTCGATGGACACTTGAGTTGATGGACACTTGAGTTGCTTCCATATCTTGGGTGTTGTGAATAATGCTGCAACAAACATAGAGGTGCAGGTATCTTTTCAAAGCAGTGTTTTTATTTCCTTTGAGTAAATACCCAAGATAGGTAGTTCTATTTTTATTTTTTGAGGCACTTCCATACTGTCTTCCACAGTGGTACACCTTTCTAGCTTCTTCTTTTTTAAAAACGATTTTATTTATTTATTTGAGAGAAACCATGAGTGGGGGGGGGGAGGGGGCAGGTGCAGAGGGAAAGGGAGAAGCACATACTCCACTGAGCAGGGACCCCAACAGGGGCTCGATCCCAGGACCCTGGGATGATGACCTGAGCTGAAGGCAGACGCTTAACTAACTGAGCCACCCAGGTGCCCTTACCTTCCTAGTTTCTTGTGTTGACTATTTCATTCATTTTTATTTTTTCTTGTTTAACAAGAAAGGCTACTCATTTTCCTCTGTTTACATCCTTGGCCATATTCTGTAAAGTATTATATGTACTGTATGCTCCAATTGTTATTTTCCTTAAATTCTTTATAAATTAGGAAACAAGACTGAAGATAGGCCTATAAAAAGTCAAACAGCTGAGAATATTAGCAGTCCTCCCTTACCCCCTTATTTTAACATCTCAGTGCACTTACGTATGTACACACATGTGCACACACACAAAGTACTACATCACATGACTACATCACATTCATTTATGTGTCAATACTGTTTTGTTAATGTCATTTAACAAAGGATCTTGAAGATTTTATGATAACATGGCTATAAAATTTATAATATGTTTGCACAATTTACTTAATATCTTCATATCACCTATATTTGGTTGAAACCACTTGGAAACATCATTCCAGATTTTTTAAAAGATTGTTTCTATTAGTTACTGGTGATTTCAAATGGCATTAGCTAGCTTATCCATACCATAATCAATAATTGAAACCCAACCGTAATTTAATTTTTTTTATCCTTACTCTGAGATGGAATTTACTTACTGTGAAATGTAATCATTGTAAGTATATATAAATAATTTTAAAGTAAATTTATGGAGTTGTACAACCATCACAATCCAGTTTTAGAACATTTCCATTCCCATAAAGTTTTTCCTTATGCCTGTTTGAAGTCAATCCCTGCTCCCACCTCCAGCCCCAGGTAACCACTGATATGCTTTTTGTCTCTAATTTGCCATTTCTAGACATTTCATATAAACGGAATTAGACAATATGGGATCTTTTGTGTCTGGCTTCCTTCACTGACATCCCCTTTCTGAGGCTCATCCATGTTGCAGAGCATACCCTAATTCCTTTTTAAAACTGCCGAATACTATTCCATTGATTGAATGTATCACGTTTTTAATTTACTCATTCTCCATGTGGTGAAATTTGTATTGTTTCTAGTTTGAGACTATTATGAATATCATTGCTATGAACATCGGCAGACAGATCATTACATGAAAATGTTTTCATGGGGTTGCCTGGGTGGCTCAGTGGGTTAAAGCCTCTGCCTTCGGCTCAGGTCACGGTCCCAGGGTCCTGGGATCAAGCCCCGAATGGGGCTCTCTGCTCAGCAGGGAGCCTGCTTCCCCCCTCTTTCTGCCTGCCTCTCTGCCTACTTGTGATCTCTGTCAAATAAATAAATAAAATATTTTAAAAAAATGTTTTCATTTCCCTTGGGTAGAAACCCAGATATAGAATTGCAGGGTCATGTGGTAAATTTAACATTTTAAGAAAATTTTGAGCAGTTTTACAATGAAGTTGCACCATTTTACACCCCAGAATGTAGCCTGTGAGGGATTTGGTCTCTCCACATCCTCACTAACTCTTGTTATTGCCAGTCTTTTTGATCAGAAGCCATTCTAGTATGTGTGTGTAATGGTACCTGATTATGGTTTTAACTTGCATGTTATAATCATTTATGATTTTGGATATCTCAATATATTTATTGATGATTTATCTCTGGTAACTTCATATATTACACACATTTTAAAATCAGGTTGTCTTCTTGTTGAGTTGCAAGAGTTCTTTATTCTGGATATAGTTTCTTAATCAGAACTATGATTTGCAATATTTCCTCTTTATCTGTGGCTTGTCTTTTTACTTTCTTAATTGTGCAAAGAAAAACTCTGTAAGTGTAAAGGCTTTTAGTTTTGATGAATTCCAATTTATCAGTGTTTTAGTCTAATTGATCATGCTTTTGGTGACATAGCTAGGAGCTCTGCCTAATTCAGGGTCACAGAGATTTTCTTCTATGCCTTCTTCTAGGAGATTTAGAGTTAGCTTACATTTTAGGCCTTTGAACAATTTTGACCAATTGTGTGTGTGTGTGTGTGTGTGTGTGTGTGTGTGTAATGCAAGGTAAGGATCTAAATTTTTTTTTTTTTTGCATGAGGATAGCACCACTTTTTAAAAAAAGGATTTATTTATTTATTTTAGTGGGGGGAGGGAGCTGCACAAGTGGGAGGGGCCAAGGGAGAAAGAGCTGGACACTTAACCAAGCCACCCAGGCGCCGCTCTAGCACCACTTTTCAAAGAGATGAACGATCCCCCCATCCCCACCCCCGATCAAATTGCCTTGGCACCTTTGTCAAGAATCAGTTAACCATAAATGCAGGAGTTTATTTCTAGTCTCTGTTATATTCCATTGACTTAGATGTCTATCCTTACACCAGCCCCACATCACCTTGATTGCTAGAACTTTAGTGGCAGTTTTGAAACTGGGCTGTGTAAGTCCTTTAACTTCTTTTTCAAAATTATTAAACTATTTTGGGTCCCCCACATTTCTGTATAATTTTGGGATCAACTTGCCAATTTCTACCCCAAAAAACCTCCAAAAAGCAAAAACCAAACTTACGGGGGACTTTCATAAGGCTTGTGTCGAATCTATAGATCAGTTTTGGGGAGAATTGCCATACTGTCAATTTTGAAGCTGTTAAGCCAGAAACATGGAATGTCTGTACTTTTATTTGGGTCTTCTTTAATATCTGTCAGTAAGTTTTATAGTTGTCATGTACAAGTCTTAGACCTCATGAAATCAATGCTGTTATTAATGGAATCATTTAATTCTTGAGTTGTAAGAACATAGAAATCCAGTTGGTTTTTTATATTGCTTTCATATCCCGAAATCTTTTGAAGTTGGATCATATCATCCATGGGTAAAGACCATTTTACTTCTTTCTTCCCAGTCTGGATACTCTTCCTCCCTGCATTAGTCTGTGCCGATTGCCATGCAAAACGCCACAGGTGGGGTGACTTAAACATTAGAAATTCTTTTTCTTGAAGTTCTGGAGGTTGGGAAGTCAGGATCAACATGCGGGTAGAGTAGGTCTCATTCTGAGGCCTCTTCTCTTGGCTTGTAGGTGGCTGCATCTTGCCATGTGCTCTGCGTATGCGGATGTGGGGAGAAAGATAGTGGGCTCCCTGGTTCCTCCTCTTGTAAGGACAGTAATCCTACTGGATCATGGTCCCCCCCACCCTCGACTCTTATGACTCATTTAACCTTAATTACTCTATTCAAATACAGCCACATTGAGAGTTAGGGGGTGGGGGTATTCATTCTGAAACCCCCACCCCCGTCCCCTTTTACTTTAGAGCCTCTAGAATATGGTACAGCGTCACACGGGAGTGGTGAGAGCACACCTGCTTGTTTTCTTTCTGATCTCGAGGGGAAAGCAATCTTTGACCATTAGGTTAGATATTAACTGCAGGATTGGGGTGTGCTTTATCAAGTTGAGGAAGCTTCCTTGTAGTCTTAGTTTTTTATCATGAATAAATGCTGAATTTTGTCAAATCCTTTTTTTTCCTCTGCCTCTATTGAGGTTCTCTCCTTTATTTATACAATGTATTACATTACTTGATGTTTGGATGTTAACCCAATCTTGTATTCCTGGGATGCATCCCACCTGGTCAGGGCACATGATCTTTTATCTCTGTGTTTCTGAATTTAGTTTGCTAATATTTTGTATTTTTCTTGTAATAGCTTTGTCTGACATCGGTACTTGTGTAGTATTGGCTCTGTAAAATGAGTTGGTGTTTCCTACTCTTCTGTTTTCTGGAAATATGTGAAATGTTGGCATTCTTTCTCTCAGTAGAACTATCCAGTGAAGCCATGTAAGCCTGAGCTTTTCTTGGTGAGTAAATTTTAAATGGCTAATTTGATCCCTTTACTTGTGATAAGTCTATTCAGATATCTTTTTTT
>PISX010028353.1:0-21687 GCA_004024625.1 Mellivora capensis | reverse complement strand
TTTATAGATCCTGGATATCAACCTTTTGTCTGTACTGTCATTTGCAAATATCTTCTCCCATTCTGTGGGTTGCCTCTTTGTTTTGTTGACTGTCTCCTTTGCTGTGCAGAAGCTTTTGATCTTGATGAAGTCCCAAAAGTTCATTTTTGCTTTTGTTTCCTTTGCCTTTGGTGACATATCTTGAAAGAAGTTGCTGTGGGACCATTGTTTTTCAGGTAAAAAGGCCTCTGGCCATTCCTGCAACTTACTGGGCTTGTTCCCAGTTCGGGGGGCCTTAGCGTGGATTGTTCTCACTGTCTGGAGATATCTGCAGATATCACTTTCTTTAGATATTTGCAGCTACCTCCCTCACCTCATCAAGCCATTATTCAAATGCCACTTTCTCAGTAAGGCCTACCCTACTTGCCTAATTTAAAAATGAACAATTCTCCTGTTCCTCCTATGCTTTGTCTCATTTCTTATCCCCTCCCTGTTGTATAAAAATTTCCCCCTGTTCTGTTATACCCATGGCTTTCTAACACATTATTTTATTTAAATATTCATTTATTGTTCAACTACTACTATGTTTGATAATGGCATAGATTTTTGTCTGTTCATTGCTATATCTGCAGCTTCTTGAATAATGTCAGGCACAAGGTAGGCCTACAATAATTATTTGTTGAATGAATGAACTAATAAGTACCCATCACTTAAACTCAGAGAATAGACCTTATCTTCAAGGGGAAATATGTAGAAGTTGTTTCCAGAACAAGAGGATTATATATTGGATTCCATGGGAATGAAAGCAGCGAAGTTTCCATGTGTCTAGAGAGTTGGGGGGCTCTTTGAAGAGCCTGATAGTGTATGATTTTTTTTCCCATTCCCATTCTAAATCTCAAAATATGATCACTTTCTCAGCAGCTAAGGACTAATTTTAAAAGATCCTGGAGTGTTAAATTTGCAATGAGAGGTTCCTAAAAGGAGGGATCATGATGACAGTTCTACAAGCTGCTCGGAATTCTTAACATTTCTTCTCTCATTACAGTATTGCTCTTTTAAAAAAATATTTTATTTGACAGAGAGAGATCACAAATAGGCAGAGAGACAGGCAGAGAGAGAGAGAGAGAGAGAGGAGGAAGCAGGCTCCCCGCGGGACTCCATCCCAAGATCACGACCAGAACAAAAGGTCGAGGCCCAACCACTGAGCCACCCAGGCACCCACAGTATTGCTCTTCTTAATTTGAAATCTATGAATATAATTTGGAAGGTATGGGAAGCCACTTTGATTACACCTTGAAAAATTATGTGATGCACCCCCCCCTCCTGTATTTCAGCAGATATAATTCGTGTATGCTTTTCATGTCGGTCTTTTTTTTGAAGTGCATAGTATCAGTGGAATATCCATGTCAGCTTACAGCTGAGAGCCTTGAATATTCCGTACTTTTGGGTAGCACAAATATATTGAATGCTGACATTATTTTCTACCATTTTAACATCCATTCTTTGGTCATTCCTTTTAATGGAGCATAGAATTTTAGAGCTACAAGGTTTCCATTCATTTGGTTTGATCATCTTATTTTATAGACATGAAAATGGAGGCCCAACAATGCTAAGTAACTTGCCCAGGTACCAGAGGACTGAGTAATCCCTTTGGTCAGAACAACTTGTTCTAAAAGTAAAGCAAGCTGGAATTGAAAAACAGTTCTTAATATCAGCAAGTTAATTGAACATAGCAATAATTGCAATCTGTAGTTCTAAACAATATGCAGTTCTGCCCCGTTTATTTCCATGGTGACTTTATAAGCCACTATTTGGAAATCTAAGGCAGAGAGAGCAAAGAACAAAATAATTGATAAATAAGAAAGAGCTTCCTTCAGGCAGCCTAATAAATAAGAGTCATGGACCACAAAAGAGTAAGAATTTGCAGGTCACGTGCAGTGAACTGTCCTTATGACATCCACACGAGAAGAGACCTCTTCATCATAGAGATGTTTCCATATTAGGCATAACGTCTGCATCCGGAGAATTAGGGCTTCTTTCATGATCTAACCTAGTCATTTTTAGGATGCCGAGAAGTATTTTTACTTAGATACCTGCACTTTCTTTTTTGCACTATTGACTCTATATGAAGGTTATTATGCCAGAGGAATGTGAAAGTCTAGGGTAACAATGCTTCATTTTCCTTTCACAGCTCTGTTTAAGGGTTAGAGACATTTTTGTGGTGTGATGCATTCACTTGGTCTCCTGGCGTTTTCTCCACTTGCTTTGGAAATCATGTATTTTTCTGAGAGGTGGTAGCTGTGAATGTCTTAATTACAGCAACAGCTTCGTTGTTTTACCTTTGTTTTAATTAAGGTACCCTAATAGCTTTGATAGTTTAAGATATTTGATATTAATCTAAGTTAGGAAGATATTTCGACCCTTTGTGTACAGCAGTGCTCTCAAACTACAAACAAAATTATGGCTAAATCAAATTTTTAAAATAGATTTTAATAGATTCCAGGAGGTAGGAACATTAGGATAACTCATGTGACTTCAAAGCTAAGATCTCTGCCAACAGCACAATTCGCAATTTCCTAAGAGTGAATTTTTGAGTTCCTTCTACCAGTGCCTGGTTTAATTCAGTTTCCGTTTTCCATGGCTCATTTTCATTAACTCCTGTTGTGTGTGATTATATGTAGGTTAGACACCAGTAGCCCGAGAGTAAGATCTGGGTTCTATTCAGAAAAGCTAGGTCAAATCTGGCCTCCACGTGATGCAGGTAAAACTCTCATGCAAGTACCATGGCAACATTAACTGAATGTAATTTTAATTGAAACGATCTGCTTGGGGTTATATTTCCTTAGATGTAATATCAATTTTTCTCTTCATTTTCTCCTAATTATTTTCTTGGTAACATACTTGAAAGGGCTTTTCAACTACTGTATAAATCAGTATTCTTTTGTAAGAAATACGACAATTCTCTGAGGATTCTCTGTTACTTTCCTTTCCGTATTCTCTAAACTTTGCCTAGCGTTGCATTAAACCTTGACTCACACATTATGATGAGTTTTTTACATCTTAAATATATTTATTATTTAGGAACTGTAAGTATTTGGCAAATAGTGAAGTGTTGGGGAGATTAAAGAGAACTAAGTACAAAATTAACAGTAGACTCAACTATGACCCAGAAGAAACATTCAAATAAGTTGCTACTTTATTTTTTTAGGTTGCTACTTTAAAAAACATAAGCAGTTAAGAAGATTATGTCAGAACACAAATATTCATAGGCAAGAAAATAACTGAAGCTATAATGCTTTAAAAGGCTTGATTAAGGGGCACCTGAGTGGCTCAGCGGGTTAAAGCCTCTGCCTTCAGCTAAGGTCATGACCATGATCCCAGGAAAAAAAAAAAAAAAAAGACTTGATGAAGGGGCACCTGAAGGATGGCTCTGATGGTTAAGCATCTGCCTTCTGCTTAGGTCATGATCCCAGGGTTCTGGGATCAAGCCCCGCATCAGGCTCCCTGCTGGGTGGAAAGCCTGCTTCTCCCTCTCCCACTCCCTCTGCTAGTGCTCCTGCTCTTGTGTCTCTCCCTCTGTCAAATAAATAAATAAAATCTTAAAAAAAAAAAAAGACTTGATGAGGTTAGTAGTTGAGTTTCTGTGAAATACTTTATGATATTTGATGTCACAGGACTGGATGTAAGCATGGATGATAACGCAGTTTTCTTTCCTAAACAGCTGAAAATAATGTTAAAAATATACATAACAAGACTTCGTATACTTAAGTAATTGACTATCGTATTAAAGAAGTACATCTATATCACTCAAACTGAGAGCACAGGACAGGCAGCTCAACAGTGGGGGTGCAAGATTTAAAAATGAGGAACAGGCCAAAATTCTAACGAAAAATAAAAATAGGATCATCCAGCAACAACCGTTTAACAACAAACCAACCACCCCTTGATATAGAAAAAGGTTTCAGTTATAAAAATTGAAATCGTTAAATGCCTGAACTTGGTAAAATGAGTCTGGCGGTGGGAGTGAGGGATATTCACTACAGACCATCATCTCCCACGGCCTCTCCAATGACTTTGCTGCAAGAGGCAGGGCGGGGAGTGGTGGTGTTAGGGAGCCTGCGGAAGAGGTGGTCTCAAGGTCCCAGAAACACCCCGGCGCTGCGATCCCTTGGGGGAGCGGGTCTTTTTGCTCTCCCCGTTTCCCTTCCCTATCTATCCTAAAAGCACAATCCGGTTAAGACCCCGATTCACCCCAGTTCGTAGGCAGAAGCTTACACAGGCCAATCTCTGCCCTGAAGCTGAAAACTTCCAGTGTAGGTCATCCAACCGCTCGAAAACCCCAGCCCTCTCAGCCCACGCTTAAAGAATGGCCCGGCCCTCCAGCACCCTTCGATTCTCGGCTCAACTCCACTCCTCTACCCGCAGGCCCCGCTTTGAGGCCTGCCGCCCGCACCCGGGTGGCCCGGGGCTAGGAACGCCGCTGCCCGTGCGCTCCACGACGCCCCGCCCCCGGCGAGCGTGGCGGAAGTGGCTTGCTCGGGAAAGGAGACCACGGCCACCTGGCCGAGCGCGCATGCGCCAGCGCCCGCGCAGCTAATGGTGGGGGCGTCTGCTGCGCTCCCTCCTCCGTCTCCGCAGCCCCCGCCCCACGGAGAGTCGGGCTCACGCCATTTTGTGCCCCCCCCCACCCCTGCCCCGGCCGAGCCACCTTCTCCCTTTCTACACTCTGAGCCCTCCACCCCGCCCCTTTCCAAGCGTGTCCCGGGCCGCCGCAGCAGAAACCGCATCTCTCCCCACATTCTCCACGCGGGACGCGCAGCCGTGCCTACAAGTGTTCTTAAAGCAGAGGTTGTAGGGGGTGCGGGGGGCGGTGCGGGGCGGGCGGGGAGAGGTGTGCGAAGCGGGAGGGACGACGCGTGTTGAGCCCCGCGTCTCTGGGCCCCGGCCCCGCCCTGGCCCTTGCCCGTGGGCGGCCGCGGGGGAGGATTGGGCGTTTGCGCTCTGGGGCTGAAGGGAGGACGGTCGTGTGAGGCACGGTCCGGGCTCGGCACCCGGTTTTCCCGCCGAGCGTGGAGCTAGCCGGCTCTTGACTCCTCCCCGTCGGCGGGTGGGCGTGGGGCGAGGGGAGCTGGCGTGGCTGGGGTGTGTTAGGCACCTTTTGCGCGTCATGTAGCTAGTGTTCTGCTGGGAAAAATCTTTACAGAAGGAAATTGCTTTCCGGGCAGGGTGGAAGAAGCTTTGGGAAAAGTGTAGCATCCGGGAAAACGAAAAGCGCCACTCTGTTCTCTGGGGGCTGTGCCCACATCTGTGACCCTTGGGGAAATCATTTAGCCTGGCTTTGGCTGGTAGTTCCGCTCTGTAGATGGGGGAAGTAATAGCCTAGCTCAGAATTGCCAGGGTTATGTAAGGTCATACAGCACCAGGCACCGATCGATTACATGTTAAGTGTAATTAATTTCAGTCTCCATGTTTTGAGAAGTTCAGAATGACTGTTATCCTGTTTTCTAAATTAGAAAATCAAGACGCTTGAAGGTCCGATAAGCGAGAGTAGATTTATAGGAACAGCGGAATGGGATATCTGACGCTCGGAGACGACACTAACATGTGTTATTAATGTCCACGTGGATAAATTAGCATACCTTCGTGAGGCTGATACAAACTTGAAACTGTTTCGTTTGAAAGAAATGATGTATTTATCTGGGAGGAAAGGACCTAGGGTTTTAGTATATGTCAAGAGTCAGAACTTTGGAAATGGAATTGAGTTAGCCTTGCAGAGATTTACTTGAAGACCAAACTGAGGACGGAATTCCCGGAATTTCTGGTGGATGTTTCAGAGAGACTGGATTTGACTGAATATGAGAACAGTTTTTTGATGGTACTTTGCAAAAGGAGAATGCACTTCATTGCATTTCTTTCTTATCTCTGGGAATATTCAAGCAAAGATCTAGAGCAGCCTAAGTCTAGAGCAACAATGTCCAATATTGTAGAACTTTCTGCCGTAATGGATATATTCTGTAATCTCTGCTGTACTAATATGGTATCCACTAGTCTTAGGTGACTCTTGAGCACTTGAAATATTGGTAGTGCACTGAGGAACTTAATTTTAAATTTTATTTTAATTAATTTAAGTCTAAATAACCACAAGTGGTTGGTCGCTGCCTTATTGGACAGTGTAAGCTTAGAATTTAGACTCTGAGATCCCTCCCAATTCTGGATTTGATTGAGTTTTAAGACAAGACAACTCTTGGAACATTTATTGCCTTCGGGAATCATAATTATATTCAAATAAGGCCTTTTGCTCAAATATTATGGTTCAGTGCATGTTTCTGTTAGTACTTACTTAGGCCTTGACAAATTAAAGCAGATCATTCTTTTGACTCCTTAAGTTGTACAGCTAATGCCAGATTCATCCGGAGAGCCATACTAGCCATACCGGATAGCAATACTATCTGGCATTTCCTTTAATCATTATTGTACCGTATTGTGACCGTGGATTTTCACTATTCTTTTATCATTTTGTCTAGGCTTAGTGAAAACTTTTCAACGTTTTTATTCCTGAAGTTTTTTTTTTCCCCCATTTGAAACATGGTCTTTTTTTGTTTTATAACTTTTGTATAATAAAGTGAGTTGATACTTTCTAATAGTTTTTGAGAATTGGGCCATCTTATTTTATTTTTTAAACATTTTATTTGAGAGAGAGCTCTAAGGGGGTGGGGGAGAGGAGCAGAGGGAGAGGGGAAGCAGTCTTCCTATTGGGCAGGGAGCCTGATCCTGGGCTTGATTCCAGAATCCTGAGATCATGACCTGAGTGGAAGGCTACACTTAACTGTCTGAGCCGCCCAGGTGCCCCAGCACTGGGCCATTTTAGAAGTAGTTTTGCGGTTATTGGTATTCAGAACTTTTGAAGAGATAGTCTGAAACTTGGTGATATTTGTAAGATTTCTTACTTTGAAATACGTAGATTTTTTTTCTTTTTTAAGCAGATGTCTATAAAGTTAAGTTTGAGAATAAAACTTAAAAAACCTTTTTTATAGATAGCACCCTTAACTCTGGCCTGGTGTCTGTAAAATGGTGTTCTTGAGCTCAAGGCTGAAGATAATCATTAGATATGGGCCAAATTATTGCTTGTGTGCTTAAATAATAGATTATCTGGAATAAGGCCAGAAAGTGACCTGTCCATTTAAGCTACTGGGAATAACACATTTTGCTTCTCTTGTTATATTGAATGGAATTCTTGGGCAGGTTGATTTTTGTTTTTTCTACCTAAATGATCTTCTGGTATAAGAGGCTACAGAGAGAGTCAGATCATGCCAGTCAAATCAGAAGACCGAGTATTCTTGTTGAGAATAATATCCATTTTATTTTATGGTGAAGTTGAATAGTGAAGTTGGTCAGAAATCTGTTTCTTATGTATTAGGATGTTCAGGAAGGAGCTTGTTTATAGTTCACTTAAATAGTAAAGAAAAATACTTCAGCCAAATGCACTATTGTATTAATTTATACTGTGGTAGGTAAAATGTTTTATTGAGAGTCAAACACACTTGGTTTGAGTCCTTACTCTGCTGAGGTTTAAAAGATGTAATCCATGTGATACATTATGTACAGCAAAGCACATAAGAAGTAAGTGCTCAATAAATATAAGCTGTTTTAGCCTTAAGTTTATTGATTTTTTAAAGGTTTTATTTATTTGAGAGAGAGAAAGAGAGCACAAACAGGGGGAGTGGCAGGCAGAGAGAGAGGGAGAAGCAGACTCCCTGCACAGCAGGGGGAGCCCGATTTGGGACTGGATCCCAGGACTCTGGAATCGTGGCCTGAGCCGAAGGCAGTTGCTTAATCAACTGAGCCACCCAGGCACCCCTTAAGTTTATTGAATAAAGGATCTGGAGGAGATATTGATGTTCTGAGATACATTGTGGATAGCTGCCAAAAAGTACTTAAATCTAATTCTGAAAACCTAAGTTTAGTCCTTCCCTACCATATTCTGTCTTTGTGACTTTAATTAAAGTATTTAACTTCTCTCAGCCTCAATTTCTTCTTCTGTAAAATGGAATTAGCATCTCAGCTCATCCTAGCCTTCTCACGGGATTGTTGAAGACTTCAGAAGAGACTGGCACAAATTGCTTTGTGCAATTTTATGTGTGAAACACATTAAATGCTTTACAGACATTTCATTATTTAATTGGTTTTGTCTCAACTTGTCAACCTACTACCTCTAGTAGAGACTGACTTTAAATCTGCAAAAATTGTTGTATATTTTTATTTGTGAAACTGTATAAAGTATACCAGGCACTACCCATGGTTGCTCTTTTTAACAATACTGTAAATCATGGTATTGGTACTTTGCTGATCTGGTTGCAATATATTTTCTTTTCCAAAGATTTATTTATTTTTGGGGGGGATAGGGAGGGAGAGATAATCCTAAGCAGACTCCACAATGCACACAGAGTCTGACTAGATCCCAGGACCCTGAGATCGTGACTTGAGGCGAAACCAGGAGTGGATGCCTAACCGACCAAGCCACCCAGGCACCTGTGACATATTTTCTACACAAAACAACTCCTTTGATGTATTCCATCTACTGTGCAAATTGCTGTATCTCATTTATTTATCCAAACTTGTCATTCCCAGTTAATATGATACCGAAGAGGCTCTTACTTTCTGGAATGGATCTGTCAGTTTTTTGGCATTATACTACTGCCTCTGATAATATCTGGTGGATAGTTAGTGGATATTGAAGTTAAATAAGGTACTGAATATGAAAAAAGCATGCTGTCTGGCATATGGTATGTAGTAGCTGCTGAAAAAAATGGTTGTTCATGAAATTCATAGGGCAGTAAATTGAAATAATTTATGTGAATGTACTTTATAAATGGAAAATACTATACAAATATAAATTATTTTAAAATCTCTGAGTACACTCTTGCTGTTTTAAATGCCATAGAGGTTCTATGACTGAAGATTGTATGTTTCACTTCATTCATATTATTTGCTTCTGGATCTTGAAAGGACGACTGCTATTCATAACGTTCCTTCTTTGAGAATATGTATGTTTAATGATAATACTTTGTGAAATGTTTTTAAGAAACTGTAATTTTGCTTGGATTCTTCTTCATCATCATGATAATGAACTGAGTGCTTTCTATGTACCAGGCACTGTCCCAGGTGCTTTAAAAATATTGCTTCATGTAATCTACAAGGGCAGTATACTTTTAACCTGCATTTAATTTTATTTTTTAAAGATTTTATTTATTTATTTGACAGGGATCACAAGTAGGCAGAGAGGCAGACAGAGAGAGAGGAGGAAGCAGGCTCCCCGCTGAGCAGAGAGCCCGATGCGGGGCTCGATCCCAGGACCCTGGGGTCATGACCTGAGCCAAAGGCAGAGGCTTTAAACCCACTGAGCCACCCAGGTGCCCCTTAACCTGCATTTTAAAGATGAGGGAACTGAGGCAGGGAATTGATGTGACTTGCCCAAGAGCACGTCGTAAGTGTACCTGTATTTGAACTCCAGAGCCCAGCTATTTACTGCTAAACTGACTCAGCATAGGCAGATATTTTGCAACAAATTTCACTATGACAAATACATTGTGGAGGTCTTGTGAGTTAACTATGATCAACTTTTATTTGTATGTTCCTCGTGGGATAGTAGAGAGAACTCTGGACCAGAAGTCGGGACCTCAGTTTTAGTCCCAGCTGTATCACTAAATAGTGAAGTATCCTTGGGCAGTTCAAGAAACCCCTCTGGACTTCAGTTTCCTCACCTGAAAAATGAGGGATTTGGATGAAATTAGTTTTTCTCAAACTGTAGTTCTGAACCTCAGATGTCTTTGGTTCCTCTCCCACCAATTTGTGTAGTTATAGTTTTGTCTGTTATAATGGTTTATCTGTTTGCCTAAGATTTAATTTTAAGCAAGGAATTTCTGAACTTTTAAAGTCATCAGTCTCTGAGATAACTTAAAGACAAGTCCTCGACTGCTTACTATGTGTACAGCTTCTCAGTAATTTTACATTATTTTAGTATGTTAAAAGAGATTGGTATTGTTTATAGATGAAAAAAACTAAGGCACTAAAATGGGACATCTGTGAATTTTTGTAAAAATACGTATGTACATGGACAGAATATTTCAGGTTATCAGCTACCTGGGATCCAAGCCTGATTTTTGTTAGACTTATGTTCTTTACCCAGTTTTTATTCTCCCCTTCCTCATTGGTAGGGGGATAATACATGATCTCAGAGTCATGAGATTGAGCCTCGTGTTGGGCTCTGCACTCAGTCAAGAGTCCCGTTGGGATCGTGTGTGTGTGTGTGTGTGTGCGCGCGCGCATGTGTGTGTGTCCCCACCTCTCCCTATGTCCCGCCCACACGCTGTGCTTGTGCATACACATGCTATCTTATTCTCTCTCCAAAACAAATAAATCTTAAGACCTAAAATATTTCAAGTCTCTTCCTTTTTTAGAGTTCTCTGATAGTTTTACATTATATCCAACTGAAATTTAACCTCCACGGCCTAGAAGGCTTTATATCATCTGACCTCTTGCTACCTCTCAGACCTTCTTATTTTCTACCCCGTATCTGCTTTGTTCTCTTCACTTGAGCCACATTGGCCTCAGGATCTTGGTACTTTGCTCTTCTTTTTGTCTGGGAGTTCTCCAGAGCTCCCTCCTGGGCTTCATTCATATCTTCTATTAAATGTCACCTCCTGGCTGAAAACAACTTGTTTAATTTGTTTTCATAGTATTTGTCACTACCTGGAATTGTATTTATATGCTTGTCTCCTGCATTGTAACATCTTTTTTTTTCTAGCTCAGTCAGGACCATATCCAGAGCTCTTACAACAGTGTTTGGCCTGGAGTAGGTGCTCACTAAATAGTTAGGAATGGATAAAGCCAATGAACAGGTGGGGCATTGGCTTTAACTAAGGAGGTGCCTTGAATGTAAGAAGAGGGAATTAGGAGAAGGTATGGTGGTTTCGAAAGAGGGGAGTGGAGGGAGTTAGAAAATAAAGGCTTTTCATTTCTCTGTGAAGGGGAAGGTACAGGTGCAGTCATCTGCCAACATTTGGGAAGTTTATTTTATTAATAAAACTAAAGTAATGTGTGTGCACTGAAATATTTAAAGTTAAACAAAATAATTCATAAATGAAAACATTAGATGACAGGGAAAGGAGAATTCCTGATGATCATGAGTCTGGAAAGTCTTCTTGGAGATAATGAGCTTAGGTTAGGCTTTTCTAGGCAGCTAGGATGTGGAGAGGAAGCAAAAGGTATTGCAAGGAGGAAGAACTGTAGGCTAAAGGTTCAGAAGAACCTGAGATGGTCTGGGAGATAACTGGATATTTGCTTTGACTGCTGTGGGAAAGGAGGCTGCAGAGGTCCTGTGGGACTGATTTTAGACAAGTTTTATCCTCCAGGTGAAGGAGAAATACTGGATACCTTGAGTAGAGGAGTAACAAATAATTCTAAATAAGAATGAGTACTTTGGAGATGGTATACAGAATGAATTAGAAAGGTGAGAGGACGCCTGGGTGGCTCAGTCATTAAGCGGCTGCCTTCGGTTCAGTTCCTGATTCCAGGGTCCTGGGCCCGAGGCCCACATCAGGCTCCCTGCTCAGCGGGAAGCCTGCATCTCCCTCTCCTGCTCCCTCTGCTTGTTTTCCCTCTTTTTCTGTGCCTCTCTCTGTCAAAGAAATAGATAAAATCTTTAAAAAAGATTTTAAAAAAAGGTGGGAGATGTGTATAAAAGGTACTGTAGTAAGTGTATTTGTTAATGTGAGATTGGAAAGGAAGAGACTGCATTAGAATTGCTTTATTAAAAGAAAATATGTCAGGAGCAAATTGCCTGGATGTTGTCAGGAGAGGAGCTGGTGAATCAAAAGTGCCTTGGGGGCGCCTGGGTGGCTCAGTGGGTTAAAGCCTCTGCTTTCGGCTCAGGTCATGATCCCAGGGTCCTGGGATAGAGCCCCACATCGGGCTCTCTGCTCCTCGGAGAGCCTGCTTCCTCCTCTCTCTCCCTGCCTGCCTCTCTTGCCTACTTGTGGTCTCTGTCTGTCAAATAAATAAATAAAATCTTAAAAAAAAAAAAAAGTGCCTTGGACTTTTTGAACTTCTGTGACTGAAGAGTAGTGTTGCTCTTAATAGAACTGGGAATGTTGAACAGGGAAGCACATTTCGTGGGGGAACATACACCAGGAAATAGTATATTACAGAGGAGAGTTTTTCTGTCTGTAAATATGAAGCCTTTGATAATTATATTAAAATGGTGCTTCTCTATTTATAGTATAGCTAATAACTTGTCATTTTGATCATCGGTTGTTCCTTATGAAAATTTGTAGCTTCTTACCCATACTAATTAGAATCAAACTAATTTTGGTTAGGAAGTACTTATTCCTGTTCTAGTAGTTTTTAAGAAAAATAATTGCTCAATGAATGGTAAGGAAGAATATTTACTATCATATTGCTTTTTATGGTGCTTCATAATTTTCAACGTACTTTCACTTCTGCACTTTGATTTTATAGTAATCCAGTGACATGGATAGTTCAGATGTGCTGTTCACTTACCTGGTTTTGTTGTTGTTTAATGCAGTTAAATATGCTTTATTTTCAGATTGTTACAAGTATTAAATCTCAGGACGGTTTTCCCATAATAATTGAATGGGTCTTAGCTGCTCCTCTTGTCTAAGAGGATCTTGTGCTTTATCTAAACTCATTCCATTGAATATATCTGATCTGTTAACTTCAGTAGGCTATAAGCTACTAAATGGCTTCAGATACTTCTTCAGATACAGATACTTCTTTCTTATCTTTCTATCCCTTGTTACACCACTCAGTAATTTGATCATTCATGCAACGTTTACTGAGCATCAGCATTGATAGACAGTATAATAGGTATTAAAATTACAGAATAAGCAGTGTCCTATCATTAAGCAGTTAGCAGGTTGATGACAAGGAAATAGTTAACACTGTAGTGTGAGAAGTGCTGTGACTGTTGCATCTTATTTTAGGTCCTTAACTCATTTGATATGGGGTAAGTGAATACAAATGATCTTTAGTTATGAAAATACAATTAGCCATTTCAAAAAAATTGCAATTGGTTTTGAAACAGTTAAAAATTATATGTGAATCATCTGTTCTTTCAGTTATTCATGGTATGTTGCTTCTCTTTTAGCACGTAATTGTATGGACTCTTGAGCTTTATACCTTCTGAAGTCCACTTGAAATGGGGCCTATATAAATATATTGGAATTACCATTGTATTATCCCAAATACTAGATATAGAAGTTTTAACACTTTGTACACTTTTTAAAAATTTTTTACATTCTCAGATGTTGAATGATCATTTGGTATTATTTTTCACAGCAGGAGAAATTTGTATCATGATGTAACTTGAAGTTTTTTTTTAAACAACAGAACCAGAATGCAGTGTATAGTAGTGTTGGCTTAGCCATAATTGCTTCCTGCCTTTGGAGTTCTATGAAGATGAGAATGTTCTGATTGTAACAGTTTTCTATTAATTTATATTATGTAGGATGTTCAGCTTATGAGTGATTGGAATTGGAACTGTGTATGCTCAGCATCAGTATATAGGTCTGCTGACTTAATTTTCTTCAGCATTAATGTAATAGAAGAAAGGATAAAACATTCCACTGTCTTAATAAATGGGTAGAGTGATGGATTACACAGTCCAGATATTTATGTTGTTTTGATGGTGCTATAACTAGTAATAAAGTTTTCAACTCTTGGAGGTATTTTTAGCCAAAGATGGTTCATGGTATTTCATCTTTGGTCATTTAGCACCAAAAATATGAGCTATAATTAGAAACCCAGTGGCATGTTCATTACATTTTTGTTTAATTCACATTTTAATGTATAAGTTTACTATAATTAAAAAAATTTTTTTGTTGTTACAGTATTCTCTGAGGGAAAAGGTATATACTTAAAATTCCATCATTTTGAAATAAAAGATGTCAATTTTTCTACTCCAGAATAAGATCTTACAGGTGTGACATAGTATTGGCTCTTGGCTTAACGATCAGGTTTAAATATAAGTATTAATCAGAGATGAACTTATTCTTCGGGTTCACATTTAAACTGTGGCATGTTGAAATAATCTAGATCTCCATCTGCACATCTGAATTCATTTTGTAAAATATGGCAAACAGCTGCATTTCAGTTGAAAGCTAAAACAACTGCAGGACATTAACCCATTGAGAAGATTACAGTAGGTTTTCAGTTCCATGTTAACTGTATTTATTAGAGAAAATTGACTTGAGTGCTTCTGCTTTTAACTGACTTTTTTTTTTTTAATGTCTAGGAGAAAGGAAATAAAGCATTGGGGTGATAGGACTTTGATGTATAAAGAAGTTATGTCTAAAGAAGTTAATTATCTAAATCAAATGAAATGCGGGTATGGTGAATAATTTTTAAAGATTCTAATGAGCTATCAGCTCATCATGTCAGAAAAATGTTATTCACCTGTTTGATTTAAAAATTAAATAACTTGACTGAGAGGATGATTGTGGTTATAATAAACTACGATTGGGACCTTTTACCTCTTACCAATAAATACTCTTGATGTGAAACATTTGTAGTAGGGGACAACTGAAGAGAGCTGTGGTTTTAATACAAATTTACTTTCTGAAGTGTCTCCTCTTCAGAGTGTTAAAGTAGGGTGACTGGATTTGCAAAATGAAAAAGGGGCAGATTGCTCCCCCAATGTCACGGGACATTAAGCCACAGGATCGTGCCACACACTGGCATGTCTTCCAGTCTGATGTGAGTCACCTTAAATCATAACTGTTTTTGGAGGTTGGGGTTAATACATAAACTTTGAGTTTAACATTTTCTCTGGGACATTGTATCTTTGCCAGGTTCTGATGGGATGAGGGAAACCGTTTCTAAGGTCCTTGAGAGAGCCAGCTTCCTTTTTTATCACTGTCCTGATTCTGTAGGACTCTTCCTAGTTACTTCCTGTTTGTCTTCCCCCAATCTTGGATTTGGCAATGTGATTTTTTTTTTTTAACCTGAGTTCTAATGGTGATGCTTATTTTCCTATGTTGTTTGTAGAAAAAAGTACTTATTTTAAAAGTCTGTGTGAAAAAAAAATGAGGCTTAAAAAAAGTGGTCTTTCATAGCATTAGCTTCTTTATGTGTTCTAGAATTTTGGTTTTCAGGCTCAATTTGAGTAAAAGGTTTTGCCTTTTCTGCTCTTTCATTTGCTCTGGCCCTTAGGGACCTCATACTAGACCAGGACTTATGCTGGCAGATAGTTGGCCTTGCCACAGGAGGATATTGGGATATTCCAGATCTAGCCAACCAGCTAGTTGCTGCTCATCTTAGGCCTCTGTCATGTTGCCTTCTCTCAAACGCTTCATACATGGCCTGTCTCAGGCAGTGGTCTATAGTAGTTTTGTTGTTGTTGTTGTTTTTGGTGTTTTTTGTTTTGTTTTTTTCCCCTTCAGTCATATTCATGGAGCCCAGTCCTTCCATCTCAGAGCTTGGTAAATACCCAGGTTTGGGTTTCCTATATCAGTTTTAGCCTCCATTGCCCACAGGAGCTGTCAGGTTAGAGGATGTATTAAGAAGATAAATTTTGCAGCAAGGTGAAGAATGAATTGAGATGGAAAGAGAAAAGCTATAAATAGTGCTTATAAAGAGGGCCATAACAGTAGAACAAGATGGGGAAGATGGGGAGTATGTAAGAACATAAGTAGAATTTGTTTGTTTGTTTGTTTTTTAACAAATTATAGGGTGCAGGAGAAGGAGTCAAAGACAGATTTTTGAGCTAGAATGACTGCTAGCTGTAGTGATGTCAGTACTGAAAAATATTTTACAAGGAAACTAAGTACTTAATATTTGTTAAATTGCGTTAAGGCTGTTTAGTGAAAATATTCAAGTTTCTGAGACTTGGTAATTCTGAAAAAAGAGTAACCTAAATTTGTCATATAAAAGCTTTTAGCTGACCAATAAAAGAATTCTTTCTCTGTACAATAATAAGTTAACATTGTATGCTTACTGTGTGCTAAGAGCTGTTCTGAATGCTTTGTACAGATTAGTTCATTGAATGCTCACAACAACCCTAAGAATGTGGGATTATCATTCCCATTTTAAAGATGAAGGAACTGGAGTACAAAGAAGTTAAGTAATTTGCCCAAAGTCCTAGTAAGGTAGCAGAACTGGGATTTGAACCTAGACAGTCTGACTCCTGACTTCTGGTTTATTACAGTATACTTAAAGTTTGCAGTACTGCTTTATCATATATTCAAATCTGTAGATCATTTTTAAGGAAAATTATATTGCAAAATTTATATGGACATTTGAAATAATAGCTGACATTTATTGAGCACTTACTGAGTAGTTGAGGTTTTTTATCTACTTTCATTATTTTAACATTATTTTCACTAATTCTTGTTTATGGGACTACCACATGCATGAGATAAAATAGCATATATTAGGATTGGCATCTACTTTTCCCCTTATGCATCAACTTAATTTTATTGGGAAAAAGTCACATTTTAAATTGATAATTTACTTAACCATGAGATTATAAAATATCGCAATGCTTATTTCTGATCTACTGATTGACTTTATTATTTATATTTTAGGTTTTGGTTCAAATAGGAATTAGATTATGCAGTGGTTTTCTAATTTTGTATTTTACAGCTGTCCAACTCTTTCTTTATATTAACTGTTACTTGGAACCCCAATACATGAAATAGAAAAATCAGAGTTGTTCTCTGATTCTGGATGGAACTGGGAGGGTGTGCTTTGGGACCATTGGAAGCTCCTTGAAGTATTGCCTGTGAATGTTGGGGGTCCCTGGAACACAATTTGAAAATCATGAGTTCTAGTAAAGTAGTCTAATGAATCTTTTTCTTCCATAAAATGTTTATCGCCTGCGTACTTTTTTGATACTGTTTTTGACTAAGCAGTTTTTTTCTTCTTAACTGTTTCATTTTAAAGATTTATTTCTTTGTGAGAGTGAGTGAGCACACATGGGAGTGTGGTGGATAGGGGGAGGGGCAGAGAGAGAGAGAAAGAGAATCCCAAGCCTACTCAATGCTGAGAGTGGAGCCCTAGGTGGGACTTGATCCCAGGACCCAGAGATCATGACCTGAGTGGAAACCAAAAGTTGGATGCTAAACTGACTACTTCACCTAGGTGCCCCCTCTTTACTATTTCATTTTAATAAAGAACATTAAGTATGGATAAGTCAGATTTATGAACAAACTAGAAATTTAAAATTTTCTATACTTTTTGAAGTAATTTATAATTGCTTCCATTTTCGATGCATTTATTTATAGTTAAATACATTTTGTAAGCTTTATTTTTTTTTTTATTTAGATGAATAATACTGCCGCCAGCCCCATGTCTACTGCTACTTCAAGTATTGGAAGAAGTACAGGGAAGTCTGTAAGCTTTGCAGCAGAGTTACAGAGTATGATGTAAGTATGTCTCTGTATCACACATTACTATTTTAAGTTTACTCAGGTTGATAAAAGACAACAAAAATTATAAAATTTCTAAAACTTAACTTGGAAATGCGTACTTAAGTAAAAATGAAGTAGTCTGATAATAGTTTAAATAGCCATATACAAAAGGGGCAAAAGTGGTTAAAAGTAGTAGAGTGGTATTGTATTTGAAAAATAAATATTGGTTTATCTTTATGAAAGAACGTACAATCACATGAATATTTTTGCTCTGGTTATTTGTTCAAATCTGTGTTATGGATTGTTTATTCCTATTTTAGTTTTAGATTTAGAGAATTTTGAAATTGATTATATTCTTGGGTAGTTCAAATGTTTTCACAGAGGTTCTCAGTTTTTCACAAATATCGTAATAATTCCATGAGCCTAATTTAAATTACTTTTTAGTTTTGATAATATTTGAAATCACTGTATTGCTAAATGTTGAGAAAAAACCTAGAACATTTAAAAAACACATTTATTGTTTTTGAGAAATTGTACAGTCATTAAGATCTCTTTCCTAAGGCACTGTTTAGCTTGAGTTCTAGCTTCTTGCATTGAGTGACATGGCATAGCTTGATTTGGTAGGCGATAGCGCTCTTATTAGAGATGTCTGCTGGCATATATTTTTCTTTATTATTGGTTCAGGAGACAATTATCTGCATAAGTGGGACAACACATTAGAGCTCTTCTTTTCCTGTGGATACGTTATTTATGACATACAGGGCAAGTTGAAAAGAATGCTTCTGTTGATGATTTAAGTATCTTCTTCTTGTGGGTGTATATTGATAGTCCTCTTAGTGGATTAACTTTACTATGTGATGATTATTGTTCAAATACATATGCTGTTCATATGCTTGGTAAATATACTTTAGGCCATAGGTTTTCAAGCTTTTTGGTCGGAGGATCCTTTTACATTCTTAGTTGTTGAAGACCTTAAGCGTTTGTTTATGTAGGTTGTATCCATGAATATTTATTTCTTAGAGTTTAGAACTCTAAATTTAAATAATATAAAAAATATTAATTTATTTGGAAAATAATAAACCTATTACATGTTTACATAAATAACATGTGCCCTATAAAAATAATTATATTCTTAAACCGAAAATCAGTAATATTTTGTTAGATAAAATGAGAATAAATTTAATATATTTAGGAGCTATATGGGGGAGCCTGTGTTTTAAATTATGGAAAATGCTAAGGGTTTATGCTGGTATACATTTTCATATAATAAGCCTTTTCATTTTAGTTTTGTTCCTTTACATTAAGAATTTTTTATGTTGCATAATGTTAATTATATTTCAAAATAATAAATGTGCTTTAGAAGGTTTACAGTAAAGTGAAGAAATTCTTTTTCCTGTAGAGCTGGTTCATTGATTTACTTTGTATTTTTAAAAGCTTTTAATTTCAAACTCATGAAATTATAGAGAATAGGATAATGAACTCCATGCATCCATCATCCAACCTTAACAATAATTGTGTTTTGCTAGTCTCATTTAACCTACTCTCTACTTTTCTTTTATGAAATATTTTAAAGCAAATTCCAGACATCATATTTCAGAGTTGGTGGTGTTTATTAAAACAATATATTTGTCGTAGGTAAAAAAACAAGGTCTATAGCATAGGTCAGCAAACTATGGTCATGGTCCCATGGACCGGCTGCCTGTTGTTGAAAATGAGGTTTTATTGGACTCCATCCATACTCATTTATCTGTTACCTGTTGCTACTTTCATGCTACACGACAGAGCTGAGTTTTTGTGACAGAGACCATATGGCCTGTAAAGCTGAAAATATTTACTCTGTGGCCCTTTACAGAAAAGGTTTACCTGATCTATAGAAACAGCTTTCTATAAGGGGAAAGCTTTATTTCCTTTTGGTCATTTACACTTAGGAGAGGTTCTTAGTGCATTTGATAGACTGCAGGCCACTTAAGAAAACAAAAAAATAAAAGCTAAATTCAGCACTTTCTTATTAAATACTTTTGCAAACATCTTCTCAACTAATATGCTTAAGCTGGATTCAGAATGCAAAAGTTATTGTTGGCTACAGCTTTGGAAGAAATGTACATTTTACTTCTATTTCAGACCTCTTAGGCTAACTCCTAATAGTTACATTCATCATTTATAGTCTGAAGTTATTTTTTTCCCCTTACGAATTGCTTCGTAGAACAGGAAAAAAGGGCCCAAATTGGGGGAATCCTTTCAAATTTACCAATATCAGTGTAAGGTTTTCAGGCTTTTGATTATATAAGAAGCAGTATATATTTATTCTTGCTTATTTCCGATGAGAAGTGCAGGATTAAATCTTCATCTTTATTTTGTGTTGTAGAAATTCCATTCTGTGTATCCCCATTTCACAGTTCTGTTAAGCCTGTTTATATTGTATTACCATATTTTAATCCACTACTGTTACTGTCTTTCCCACCCATTTACCATAAATGGCTCTTTTTCTCCTGGCTCCCTGCCCTCTAAATAAGTAACAATATTGTAGTGTCATTTCCAGGGAATAGTTTCAATGAAAGGTGTCTGGTTGTCAAGCACAAATGAAATTGTCATGATCTGCTATTAAATACAGAGCTGGCGGCTAGCTGGTCTGTACTACTGTTAGAGCCTTGATAGAATGGACCATATTTTAAGTTTGGCTTGTGAAATGTACATTTCTTCCAAAGCTTGTAAATAGTACAGTGAAGCATTCTTTAGGAGGTGTTTCTGTAGATTTTAAACTAAAGGATTAGCAGATAGTTGCTGGTGCATTGGGGATGATAGCAGCTTTCCCTTACCTAGAGCAAATAACTCAGCACGTTTGCTACATGCTTCTTATCACAGCTCATTGAATAATATGTCCTGGGAAGGTCCAAAGGCTTTTCATTTTTAAGTTACTGAACTCAAGTAGTCCGTAAATTACAAAGTGAAATCTCTTCAAATCCACATTGTAGGTACTTACTTTATTTTGTAAGAATTCTTCAAAATGAAAATTTCATCCTTATTTAAAGTTCACAGATTGAAAAGAAATTTTTTAATTAGTTTTTTTTAGTATATGATAAAATTTACTCTCTTAACTGTATAGTTCTGCAAGTTTTTTATTTTTAAAGAAATCAACATTTATTGACCCCTTCCATGGCAGGACCTAGATGCCTTTGAGATAGTGTAGTGATAGAGGTTTGTGGAGACACATAACTATCAGGTAATAGGATATGAAAAATTAATTTCATGGTAGTACAAAGAGTGATGAACTTCTGAGAGTAAGCTTCCTGAGGTCTCTACTTCTGACTACTTCCCGAACGCCCTGCAGTATTCTATGAGCACCTCAAACTTAATATGTCCAAAACTGAACTAATAATTTTTTCAGTAAGATTTGCTTCTTTTCCTGGGAGTTTTTGGGGGCACTTAGCAACAACTATTCATTCATTGCTGCATTAGGTGAGGGCATAGATTTCTATGTGAAATGGCATCATTTGACTATAATTTAGCATTTTGAAGTTAGGAGCTGTGAAAGAATCATGTTCCCAGTTCTAGCCTCATGTTAATCTGACTTTAAAGAGACCTGATATGTAAACATATGTGTAAATAATAGATGTTTATTCAACTGACACAGCGTTCCTTCAAATATTGTTTTCTTGGTGCATTTAAGTTTTTTAAGAAATTGGAGAAGAATTCTTAAAAGGTAAATGGTGCTAACAGTTCATTACAAGTTCAAAGGTGCTTTAATACTACTGACAATAGTGAATGCTGGCACTGCCTAACTACTTCCATGTACGTTTCATTTAACCTTCACACAACCTGGTGAGGTAGATCCTATTATTCCCCTTTTACAGATTAGATGAGGAAATTGAGACACAAAAGTAAGTAACTTACAAAAACTTGCCATTAGAGTAAGTGGCAAAACCTTGTATTTACGCCAGGAAGTCTAACTCCATCAGAGTCTGTACTTTTTACATATTATGCTAAACTACATTTCAGCCAATCAAGCTTTGATTTTGATTTAGGAAATTTAGTTTATGGATCAGTGTTTACTAATTTATGTGTGAGTAGTATACTCTAATGAAGTAATGTGTAAGCTGAATAATTATTGTTAATTAGTATCATTAACAATGAGGTCTAATTTTTTATAAGTATTGGATGAAGTTATTTTCATATTTCAATATCATATTTTTATATGTCACATTCATAATATGAAAATTATTTTAATTTCCTATGCCCAATCACCAAATCTTTTTAAGTAAGCCCATGTCAATAATGAAGAGAA
>PISX010028352.1:0-21699 GCA_004024625.1 Mellivora capensis | reverse complement strand
TGTTCGTCAAGGATATTGGTCTGTAATTCTCTTTTTTGATGGGATCCTTGTCTGGTTTTGGGATCAAGGTGATGCTGGCCTCATAAAATGAGTTTGGAAGTTTTCCTTCCATTTCTATTTTTTGGAACAGTTTCAGGAGAATAGGAATTAATTCTTCTTTAAATGTTTGGTAGAATTCCCCTGGGAATAGCAGCAATGTTTACAATAGCCAAACTATGGAAAGAGCCTAGATGTCCATCAACAGATGAATGGATAAAGAAGATGTGGTATATATACACGATGGAATACTATGCAGCCATCAAAAGAAATGAAATCTTGCCATTCGCAACGACATGGATGGAACTAGAGGGCATCATGCTTAGTGAAATAAGTCAATCAGAGAAAGACAACTATCATATGATATCCCTGATATGAGGAAGTGGAGAAGAAACATGGGGGACCAGGGGGATAGAAAAAGAAGAAAAGAAACAAGATGGGATTGGGAGGGAGACAAACCATAAGTGACTCTTAATCTCACAAAACAAACTGAGGGTTGCTGGGGGTCGGGGGTCGGGAAAGGGGTAATGGACACTGGGGAGGGTATGTGCTATGGTTAGTGCTGTGAAGTGTGTAAACCTGGCGATTCACAGACATGTACCCCTGGGGATAAAAATATGTTTATAAAAAATAAAAAATAAATTAAAAAAAAAAACAAGTTGATCCAGAAAAAAAATAAAAAGCTTAAAAGTTTATAATAAAATAAATAGGGTTTTTAAAACTCTCATTTAAAATAATAATAACAATTATTAAAGATACAAGATAAGGGGCACTTGAATGGCTCACTTGGTTAAGCGTCCAACTCTTCGTTTCTGCTCTGGTCATGATCTCAGAGTCCTGAGACTGAGCCCCATGTTGGGTTCCATGCTGAGTGGGGAGTCTCCTTGAGATTTTCTCTCTCTCTCTCCTTCTGCTCCTTCCCTTGCTCTCCCTCTCTTTCTCAAATAAATAGTTAAATCTTTTTTAAAAAATAAAGAAACAGTGTAAAGTAAAATAAGGATTTAGCTATAAACAAATATAAACCAAACCAAAAAGCAGGGATAATGTGCATATGAAACATATTTATATTTTTCTTACTTATTAATTTATATACCTGACAGATCAATCTGGCAGCAGCATTTAAAATTCAATTATGGAAAAATGCTGTTAATTGAGTATTACATACATTGAGATCTAGATCTACCACTATTTCCAGGAAAAATTAAATTAGCTTAGTATAGACAGTTGTCCCTTTTTATGCTCAATATTTATATTTTAATAATAAACATACATTTTTTTCTTCCATTTGATCTCTTTTAATATAATTCAGTGACTAAATTCTTTTGCAAATCCTATAGGTGTTTTCCACACATCTGGGAAATCATGTACCATAGTTTCTAAATCCTTATATTGACTTTGGAACAATACCATTCTATTTATCCTCGGAATTTTGTATTATTTTCCCTAAAGTAGAAACATCACAAAAGGATACAATCTTTTAGTTCTTTGTTACAAACACATTTTGTAATAAAAAAATGACGGTGTATTTACACATATAGCTTTCAAAGTTCACATATTTCAGCTTTAGTTGAAATTAGGTGCATTTTTGAACCAACTTTAAGTTAGTTTATACATTTTAATTTCTGATATTGTTCACATGAAAATGCGATCACTTTCATTGCCATGTATTTTTAAAAAATATTTATTTATTTATTTATTTATTTGAGAGAGAAATAAATTATTCAAATTTATTTATTTGAGACAGGGGAAAGGGAGAAGCAGACTGGCCACTGAGCTGAGGGCTCAATGTGGGGCTGGATCCCAGGACCCTGAGATCATGACCTGAGCGAAAGGCAGATGCTTAACCAACTAAACCACCCAGGCACCCCATCATTTCTCATGTATCTTTAACATAGCATACTTTATTCAAGCTATTTGATTGTTTCATTACCCTTTGAGAAACAGTGTAATTTAGCTCACTATGTCAGTGGACAAATTATTTGAATGGAACTTCTGTAGATTGAAAACTTTTGTTCTACAGCCTCCTTAGTTTCTCCTACTGCTGTGGTTCTGAGGGTTGGTGCCCAGATTTCAGTAAGTCTCTTTGAATCTGAACACCTTTATCTACTGTTTGTTCCTTCATTTGTCACTTGGACTTCTTCTTCTTCATCTCTACCCTTTAAAATTAGTGGACACTTCTAGGTAGTGGATCCCTCTTAATCCATTGAAAAAGACCCAAAGCTTAATGTTATGTACATGTTTTATGGCCATATTGAACTATAAACTCCAACTAGCAGAAACTATGTCTAATCCTAACCTGGTATTCCCAATTGTTCAGAGGAATAGTATTCTTTATGGTTCTTGGCATAATACTTTGCAGAGACAAGCAAGTAATATATACAATTAATATGTATGCATTAATGGGATTAATTGCTTGGTTGATAATTATGCTACAGATAAGAAGTTGCTTCCTTTTAAGCTCTTTGAAAACAATACAAATACATTAACTGTTCAAATTTGAAAATTGTTTTAAAGGCATTCAAATACTTGTAGGCACAATTTTTATCTCTTTCATTGAACATTACTAGAAATAAACCTAGAATTAAGACTGTAATATAGCTGTTAACTGCTTCTTCTGATTTTTCTTATAGAAATTATGCATAGATACATAGCAATACTGCTTCATCTGATTCAAAGGCTTTAAGGACCAAGTTTTGTTAAGGTCATTTTTTCCCCTCAGGGTTTGTTTTTGTTGTTGTTTTCTTCCAAAATCAACAGAAACAAAACAATGTAATATGCATAATAAGAAACAAGTTTCATAAGGTTCTGATCCTTCAAATACAAAAAGTGGGAAGGAAAATTGACTCTGTATCCTTCAGTAAAATTATCTCTTTTAGTAACTTGCAAGTAATTTAAGAAATATATGCTCCACTAGTAGTATGGTAGAGCTGGCTTCTGGGGATAAGGTACATAATTTAAAATTTGCTAATGCTTCAATCATTTAAAAAAATTTACTCAGCCTTCAGAGCCTAGCAAGCAGAGAAGGGACTGTTTATCCCAATTATGAATATTTTAATTAAGCAAGAATAATAAGAAAAAGTAAAATCTGTTTTATTTTCCATTCCAATTGAACTCAGATTTTAGTATATGCAAGTCTCAGGAGCCCGTATTAAGAATTCCTAGGAACTACTCTACTCCTACACATTGAAAAGTCTCTGTATTTAAGGGACCAGGAATATCCATTTTGAGAAGTACTTTAGGCAATTCTGAGCCAGCAAAGCTTCATACCAACCTTCATACTTTTTCTTGAAGTTTACTCAGAATAAGACAGTCATGGTTCAGGGCATAGAGTAAATATACAATAAACATTTGATGGATGGTGTTCTAAATATCATAGACCTGCAAATTAGTCTAAGACTATAACTTTGTCTACATCAGTTTAACAAATACAATGTCATTTTTGTTAACCACTAAAAAGGGATGATACTTGGGGCACCTGGGTGGCTCAGTGGGTTAACCCTCTGCCTTCAGCTTAGGTCATGATCTCAGGGTCCTGGGATTGAGCCCCCCATCGGGCTCTCTCCTCAGCAGGGAGTGTGCTTACCCCTCTCTCTTTGCCAACTTGTGATCTCTGTCTGTCAAATAAATAAATAAAATCTTTAAAAATAAAAGGTATGATACTTGTTCTTATGGAAATGCGATTTAATGAATGCTAAATTCACAACATAAATGGTACATATACTGATTTCATGTGACAACTATGTTAACTAGAAGAATGAAAGCTTTTTTCCTAACTTTTTTCCATCCATTCCATAACCATTATTCTCAGAGTAGTTTGGGCAAAATTCATGCTGTTCAGTTATCATTATCATTAGCTATTGATTTAGAATTTCTTCTAAATAGTCTCTTAAGATAGGGCCCAAAATCTGTAAATGACAGTGAGCAACACTTTATCAAAATGATAATGCTGGCCAAGATAATAAATATATAGACAAAATTTAAAGAACTTGATTATTGCTAATTTATTCTGAGTCTTACTCTTACAGGTTCACATTTTTCTGATCATGGGTAATTACATATAGTTATATATAGAGAGAAAAAGTTGTTTTTAATGTTCATTTTATGCTTTCTTAGAATGTATGTAAAATCTAGGGGTGCCTGGGTGGCTCAGTGGGTTAAAGCCTCTGCCTTCAGCTCAGGTCATGATCTCAGGGTCCTGGGGTCAAGCCCCACATCGGGCTCCCTGTCCGTGGAGAGCCTGCTTCCTCCTCTCTCTCCTGCCTGCCTCTCTTGCCTGCTTGTAATCTCTGTCTGTCAAATAAATTAAAAAAAAAATCTTTAAAAAAAAAGAATGTATGTAAAATCTTTCAAGTGTATCATATTGCTTATTTTTTAAAAACTTATTTATTTATTTGAGAGAAAGATAGAGAGCAGAAAGGAGGGGCAGAGGTAGAAGGAGAGAGAGAAAGCCAAGCAGACTCTGTGTGTGGAGCTGGACATGGGGCTAAAACTCAGGACTCTGAGATCACGATCTGAACCAAAACCAAGAGTGAGTCACTCAACCAACTCAGGTGCTCCATATTGCTTATTTTAATTTTATTCTGCTTTCCATTATACAAAATATTTGTTATAATAAATGAACAAAAAATGCCCATATGTATGCATTTTCTTTTGTTTGTTTTGGGGGTTTTTGGTTTTCATTTTTGTCTTTGGTCTTCCAAGTAAATAATTTGTGACCTTGGATACATCTCCTCATTCTTTGAACTGAAAAATTCTTTTTTTTTTTTTTAATTTATTTATTTGACAGACAAAGATCACTAGTAAGGAGAGAGGTAGGCAGAGAGAGAGGAAGGGAAGCAGGTTCCCTGCTGAGCAGAGAGCCCCCGTGTGGGGCTCGATCCCAGTACCCTGGGATCATGACCTGAGCCAAAGGCAGAGGCTTTAACCCACTGAGCCACCCAGGTGCCCCTGAACTGAAAAATTCTTACATCTGAGGACAAAATTGCTTTGAACTAATTACCTCCAAACCCATCTCAAATGCCATTTTGTAAAATAATGCCAGGATGTTGGGATTGTGAAATATCCACAAAATTAGTTATTTGTGCATTCATTTACCCAACCAGCAGCTCTAGATGACAGATTTTACATACCAAGAGTGGGTGATTGACAGCTAAACCAAATAGCAAAGAGGGGTGCCTGGGCGGCTCAGTGGGTTAAAGCCTCTGCCTTTGGCTCAGGTCATGATCCCAGGGTCCTGGGATCGAGCCCCGCATCGCATCAAGCTCTCTGCTTCACAGGGAGCCTGCTTCCTCCTCTCTCTCTCTGCCTGCCTCTCTGCCTACTTGTGATCTCTGTCTGTCAAATAAATAAAATCTTTAAAAAAATAAATAAAAAATAAATAAACCAAATAATAATAATAATGTGTAGAGATCTTAGTTGTTTTACATTCATACACTGATAATCAGATAAAAACAAACAAACAAAAAAGCATTATTCTATTCCAAAACTAAACAAGTTACCAAGTTCAAAATTTCTTTGGAATTTCTCATTCATTCATTCAATACTTGTAAAGTTCTCATTTTACACCATGTTCTACAAGAAGCTATAAAGATATGCAAATAAGGAGCTCAAGCCTAATGAAGACAACATACATGTAAATATCAACATGCATTTTAGCATGCAAAACTAATAAATACTTCTCTGACACTCTAATTTTTTATGATGATTGTAATTACATTTTTTGTGACTATACTCTAGGTTATGGATACAAAGAACCAAAAGTTTAAGCATCTAGTTAGGGCCACACCATACACACTCACTCACTCACATATTACCCTTTTTTTTTTTTTTTAAGATTTTATTTATTTGACGGTGACAGAGTACAAGCAGGCAGAGAGGAGAGGCAGACAGAGAGAGAGGGGGAAGCAGGCTGCCCGCTGAGCAGAGAGTCCGATGTGGGGCTGGATCACAGGACCCTGAGATCATGACCTGAGCCAAAGGCAGAGGCCCAACCCTCTGAGACACCCAAGTGCCCCACTCACAAGTTATCCTTTAAAAAATAATGAAATAAAAGGCTAGAAGGGTAAATATTTTGATTGACTAATTTGTGTAAGGCATGAATTAGGTAGTTTATATTAATTATATTTGATCATGATCAATTTAGTGAATATGAGAATATTAGTAAATATTTTAAAATATTAAATATAATAAACATTTTAATATTTTATATTCCTTAAAATGAGAAGAGTAAGCAGAGAGACTAAGTAACTTCTGCAGTAATTAGCACAATCAGCTCAAACCTACGTCCATCTGATTGATCATTACTGCTGTGCTCTTCATTATTTTTCATCTTGTTTACTAGGTGCATATTAGAATAAAAAGAGAAAGCAAGGGGCACCTGAGTAGCTCAACTGGTTAAGCTCCTGCCTTTGGCTCAGTTTATGATCCCAGGGTCCTAGGATCAAGCCCCAAATTGGGCTCCCTGCTCAGTGGGGACCTTGCTTCTCCCCCCCTCTCTTTGCTGCTCCCCCTGCTTGTGTGCGCTCTCTCTCTCTCTCTCTTTCTCTCTGTCAAATAAATAAATAAAATCTTTTAAAAAAGAGAGAGAGAGAGAGAAAACAAGATAACATATGATGCAGTAAAAGTTTCTGCAGGATTTGATGGTGTTTTTCACATAAGATTTGAAAAAGTTGTAAAAGATGTGAAAGTGATAGGATATGAGTCAAAATTTGAAAGATGAATGTGGTTTGAAATATGAATTAATGTTGCATATATGAAACATAGTGAAGTTATGGCATTCTTTGAGGCTTGAGCACAATTATTAAAACAGATATTTTCCGGGACGCCTGGGTGGCTCAGTTGGTTAAGCAGCTGCCTTCGGCTCAGGTCATGATCCTAGCGTCCTGGGATCGAGTCCCACATCGGGCTCCTTGCTCGGCAAGGAGCCTGCTTCTCCCTCTGCCTCTGCCTGCCACTCTGTCTGCCTGTGCTCGCTCACTCTCTCTCCCTCTCTCTCTGAAAAATAAATAAATAAAATCTTAAAAAAAACAAAAACAGATATTTTCCATAGAGAGGGCACTTATCAACTAAGGAGAAATAAACATTTGGATAATAATGGATAGATCAGACTTCCAAAACATTGAATTTTAAACTATTGTGTGCATAAGATATATGGAGTAAGTGTTAAAAATGAAAATCCTCAGTCTTTCCAGAGTCCAACTCATTAGCATCTCTGGGAGTGAGACCCTGAAATGATTTTTTAAATAAACAACTAGACAATTTTGATGCATGTGCTTGAAGACTATACTTTGAGAAACATCAGCTTGTAAGGAGTGATAATATATACCCATAGCGAGAGAAGACAGAGGTAGAGGAGATAAAGTCATTGATTTTGAACACAAATTTTAGAGATAGGAAGTCTTTAAATCCTTATTTAAAATACAATGGGATTTCCAAGGCAATCTATTATAAATGCTAATTGAAGTTAATCATATACCTCTCTACAGGACTTTGGTGAATACTAACTAAAAAAACACAGGACTTTTTATCGCTTTCCAAAGATGTGAAATCTATAATAACAATAATAGCAGCTAACATTTAATTAGCCCTTAGTATGTGTCAAACACTCTTCAGAGTGTTTTGTAGGTAAATTATTTAAGACCATGGTAATCCAATGAGTCATATGTTATCCCTGTCTCCATTTTACAGGATAGATAATTGAAAGTAAGAGGCTGGATGACTTGCTCCAAAACTAATCAAAATGACATCACTGAATACGAAGCCTAAAATCTTTATCAATATAATGTACCAAATTGGTGATTTCAACTATTTTTATTGTAAGTACTCAAATTAACGTGTAGTGAAAGTTTTCAGTTAATTAATTTATTTTTTTCAGTAAATACTTTCCAAATATTTATAGCATTTCACCTAAATCACTAGAAAAGTTTTAAAGATTATTTTTGAGTATAAAATGTCACTATAGAAATCATTTTAGATATATTTGACATAAATCCTTGCCATTTACTTTGCTCCCATCCATCTTTGTCTTCGATGTATAGAAATATGTCTACAAATAATGGGAAAATAAATGTAAATTCACTTAAATGAGTGGAAAAACCCATAACCAGTCAACTGTCAAGTGAGTTAGAAGAACTGAATGAGTAATGACTGAATATATATAATTCTGCTGATGGTGTGGATTTACAGATACATATGTGACATTTGTCCCACAAAGAAAGACAGAGACAAGTGAACTGTTTTAAACACATTAAGTATATCTTTGGGGAATTTATGAAAAACTTTTCTTAAAATAGGTTAATTGAATGGGGGTATTTACACCTTTACAAAGCACCCACCACAGAAGGAACAATTCAATATGGAAATAACAAGTCCTTGACTACTTGAACTAAAGCTTTTCTACTAAAAAGTAAGAGCAAATGCAAAACCCAAAATGTATACATGCATCCCTACAAATAAAAATATAAACAAAACAAAAATATACATAATAAATAAAAAGCTTAAAGTAGAAATCACTTCTCATATGAATTTTTAAAACTTTAAAATACATATTAATTAGAGTGTTTGAGGCCAACCATCAAAAGTTATAGATGCACTTTTTCTATTAAATCAGTGGAAAGTTTCTGAAATATTGGTCAAAAGTAATTATGCATTTGAGAGATGATATGTTCAATGAAATGGAGTTTGGTGATGAAATTGTGCTGTTTGGAAAGATTCCATATGTGCAACTTACTACTCTAAGCATCACCTCTTTTCTACTTCAAGGTTGTTTTACATAAAGGGGACCCTTAGAATGTGCCTTTATAGTTCTTCTTAGCACTAAATGTGATAATTCAGGTAAAAAAGTTCTAGATCATGGTAAGATCTTCACAATAATTCAGATATTTATATCACCTTCACTATTATCTCTGAAAAAAATATAATTGACAATAAATAAATCTTTATCTTAATGTTCATATCAATTAAGGGAGGAAATCATTTATAATGTGAGAGCATTTAAAAATTAAAAAAAAAAAAAACAAAGAAAAAAAATTTCTGGAACATAAACAAAACTCTGTGAGCTTGGAGTCAGCAAGAAGTTAGTTAAATATACTACAAAGCACAAAACAAAAAAGAACATTTTGAGAAGTTGAGCTTCATCAAAATTAAACACTTCTGCTCTTCACAGGTCATCCCTGGAAAATGAAAAAGCAAGTCACAGACTGGGAGAAAATATTCACTGCATGCTTATCTGATAAAGGGCTTGCATTGAGAACCCTTACAAGTCAATAATAAAAATACAAATAAACTCATTGTGAAAAAAAGATAATTCACAAAAGAACAATAAGAAATATCAAAGATGCTTAACACCATTATTCATTAGATAAGTGTAAATTAAAATCACAAGGGAACACCTCTGCACAAGCTTTATATTGGCTAAAATTAAAAAGACTGACCTATCCAAAACTTTATTATAGATGAGGAGGAAATGGAACTCTCATATACTGCTGGTGGGAATGTAAAATGATATAACCAATTTGGAAAAATATTTGGCAAACTTATTTGAAAAGTGAAACTTAAAACTTATCTTGTGATCCAGCCAGGAGCAGTTACATTAATGAGACCCAGTGAAAAATAAAAGTATAAAATACAAATAAATGAACAAATAAATTGAGATCATGAGAGTCTCTCAAGTAATACTGTATTCTCTCTGCTCTCAGTTTTGTTCTAGAAACATACAGTTTTATCAAGTTAAGAAACAATTGTTATTTGTTGGGAATATAGAAATCAACTATTTCTGTAATTTAATCATGAATTCCCATGCTTTGTTCAGACTGTGATTTAGTAGTCCATTACCAAGAGCATTGAAATTTTTATTCCATGTTTTGTGTGTTACATTTATCTTTCTAGCAAAATCTAAAGGAACTCTTAAGCTCAGGACTATGTAGAGATTAAAATAATTGAAAATGACTAAATCTGAAATTTGGAATGAGATAAATATGCAAATCTTACAGACACGTAACTCACTGATGGATATTTGAGATACACAGTTAATTTCTTAACAAAAAGGAATTTGCAAATTTCATTAGCAAGTGAATGAATCTACCTAGGCTTGGATCAGATTCTCTGTTTTATTCATCACTTTATTTCTTTATTACCCCATGACTGTTTCCTGTTGTTCAATTCCACACACACTAGGGGCTACAAACAAAGAAATAAATGAGCAAAATCAACAAAAACCTTTTCTTCCATCAGGATTGATATTCTAACTGCTGAGTATAGTCAGCCTCTCTGCTTCAGGTCAATAATGAATTTCAGCCAGAAATAATCCCTGACTGTATTTCCAGATGTTCAATTTCTATTCCTTCTTGATACTACATAAGTTTCCAAGATTTCTTAAACATTAAATAAGCTCCACTTTTATGATACCTCTGCAAAATATCCATTCTTGCTGTCCTGGTCTCTGTTTACTCTCACTTAGAGATGCTTAACTTCCCTTTCTGAGAACTGGAACATGATGCTACATTAGGTTATGGCCCATCCAAACTTTAGCCAAAAAAAAAAAAAAAAAAATCATTCCAAGTTGAGCATTACATCAGTAAAACCTTCTTTTACTGAGCAGACTTTACTAACTTTATTCTACTATCTGCTACAAGCAGGCGGGAAATAAACCAGAAAAAAAAATTGGAAAAACTATGGTTTCTAATGTCTTGATTTCTACATGTATGTTTTAAAATTTAAAATGACTATGAGACAAGCAAGTGAAGATCTCAAGAAGATAGTTAAGCATATTATGAGCTCAGTGAAGAGCTCTAGTCTGGAATAAGAACTAGAGAGTCATTTGAAAAAAAAACACACTTAGGGTGCTTGGGTGGCTCAGTCATTAAGCATCTGCCTTCGGCTCAGGTCATGATCCCAGGGTACTGGGATCAAGTCCACATCAGGCACCTTGCTCAGTGGGAAGCCTGCTTCTCCCTTTCCCACTCCCCCTTCTTGTGTTTCCTCTCTTGCTGTTTCTCTCTGTGTCAAATAAATAAATAAAATCCTTTTTTTAAAAAATCACACATTAATCGAGAATAGATGAAATCAGTTAGGGAAAAAGTGTGATAGAGAAAAGACAGAGGGATAAGTTTTACTAAGTTTACTTAACATTTACAGCAGTAGTTAAGCAGAGGACAGACTTACAAAGAACTGCCAAATCTAAAGAGGAATACTGGAAATGTGTGGCTCAAATGAACAAGAGAGGAAATATTCCAAAGGAGGGTATTGCCTATTTGGGATGCTGTTGGCTGCAGAAATAAAAGGGGAACAGCAAAGGGACCACTGGGATTTTCAACAGGAAGGAAATTAATGTCCATTTAAGTGAGGGGAGTGTTACAGCAGAAGACTGGGTTGAAGGGTGAGGAAACATAAAGAACAGTATTTTTTTAAAAAAGTATAAAAACCTTAAATAAATTCTTTTATATGATAAACCTGGAAAGGTACATAGAATCTAGGGGTGGTTTAGTTACTTTTCTTTCTATTTTAATATGAGAGATACCAGAAGATGGTAGATTTGATCCATAGACAGAAAGGCAATGTTGATACAGAAGAGAAGAAAACCTAAAGAAAAATGTCCTAAAAATGGCTAAAGGGGTTCACAAAATCACAAGTGGTTGATTTAATTGGTCTTGGATTCCAAGTGGAGATTCACTGTAATAGCAAATTTTCTATAGATGTATGGGGAGAACAAGGATTGTACTGTATTATTTATATTGTTTGAGGAGTAAAAAGTTTCCCCTGATGGCTTCTTTATCCCTGTGAGAATATGGTGAATTCATGTTTGAGGGAATTATGGATGTGTGGGAACATTTGTGGACTTTATTAAACCTGAAAAGTTTTGACTGTGAGTGACCTAATATACAACAGGTTTAAGCAGTTTATTATCTTATATTACACAGATTTACTATTTTACTGTATAAGAAATCTGAGAGTAGATGGTTCCAATTGGTTGATTTAGTAGAGCACTGGTAACTTCAAAAATCTAAAAAAAAAAAAACAACAACAAAAAAACCTCCTGGTATTTGTATGTTTCTTTTTTTCTTTCTTCTTCTTCTTTTTTTTCAATCTTTGTATGTTCTACAGCCATTGCTAGCATATTTTTTCACACACATGGTCACAAGATAGATGTACTCACTGTGGGTGTAACTTTCTCAAATTCTTTTTGTCAAAGATAAAATGAGCCATTTTTTCTTAATATGTTTCTCTTTTAGTAGGAAGGAAAAATTTCCCTTTATCCCTTTAATCAGGTATTACCATGCATTTAATTGATCAGAATTTAATGACATCCCTGTTTAAACCAATCATGGGTAAAGAGTAAAGAGATTACTATTATTGAATTCGAAGTGGTATGATTTATTCTGAGGACTTGCAGATGGGCACAACTTCCTAGATCTTTGGGAGCTGTCTTTCTCAAAATGAAGACACTGTGAATAAATTAGAAGAAAATGACCTTTAAGTAGATAGAGTTCCACAATAAGTAAAATGGAGAAAATATAAAACGTGAAAAAGCATATTTCAGCAGCACTGTTTAGTTTGACTGCCAAGCAATTTTCCATGCATATTTGAGTTATAATAACATATATTCAAAGTAAATTCACATTTGAAATTTTCCAAATTTGTAATTGGTAAGAGCATCACAAAATATGCCTGGTTAAGGACTTATCTAATATCACATTTGGGGTGCCTGAGTGACTCAAATGTCTAAGCCTTTGCCTTGGGCTCTGGCCATGATCTCCAGGTCCTGGGATCGAGTCCTGGGTCCAGCTCCCAGCTCAGGTGGAAGTCTGCTTTTCCCTATCTCTCTGCCTCTGCCCCTCTCCCTCTCTCTCTGCCTCTGCCTCTCCCTCTCTCTCTGCCTCTGCCTCTCCCCCTGCTTGTACCTTCTCTGTCTCTCTCAAATAAATAAGTAAATATTTTTTAAAAATCACATTTTTGTACTATTTCAAACATTCTGGAAGGCCCAAGATTCCTCTTCTCATCCCCATTCTCAGGACAAGCAGACCAAAAGTGACTTGTCAATCAAGCAGTAATGAGCATGAGCTCATAGACATTGCATTTTTCATACCTCCATCTCTTATGCTTAATCTTTTGTAATATGAAAATGCATCTGCCCTTTTATTATTGAGAATTGTGAGAAGATTTATAAATTGAACAATGTAAACATTTTTATGATCTATCACAATAAAGAAATTAAAGGACATCTTAGGCTTCTTATACTTTGTTCTCTTCTTATATATTTATAATGTAAAATAATCAGTTTTATATGACTGAAATAGTTTCAACTTTGCTGTTTTTAATTTCCTAGCAATAGTTTACCACACTCATTTTTAGTCATACAAAGAAATTAATATTGCATGCAGAGTGATTAAAAGTTCCTTTAGCTCACTGAAGCAGAAATGTTAAAGATTACCTGCTCCACCAGTAGAGACTTTTTAGAAAGAATGTCAGAGTCAGACCATAAATTTATTTGGGGGGATGGTAATATTTAACAGAACCATAATTACATAATAACCAAAATTATATTAACAATATAATTAACAATTTGAGGATAGTGGTGATATAAAGTTATCAATACATTGAAGATATAATAGTTAGAATCTGGATATTCATATTTATTTATGATGAAATTAACCAGACACTGGTTCCCTCTCTGACCAGAACTAGAAACACTGAGAGGAAACTCAGAGGAAACTAAATTTAGGTTGTGAAAAACCTGCTTACCCTGAGGTGCAGGGGATATAAATTTAAGTACTGACAGCATAAGGTGGTCACAATGGCCACTTTTATAATGGAGATCACTGAATATTTCCTGGCACTCTAAGAGACAATGTACTTTAATGTAGATTATATTGATTTACCCTAAGATAACTGTTTCCTCTTACCTTGCAATAACTTGGAGCAAATCAATGCAATCTGCATTTCAATACTTTGTTTTACTGACTTCTTAATAGAGATGGTTTGAAAAATTTGATTAGAGGAAAATATGCCCACACCTACTAATAACTGAATTGCATACAGGTAGGACATTAGAAAGTAAAATAAATCACGTTATTTTTAAATCCACCAAAGCAATTAATGCTTCTCTATTCTAGAAACTTTACTGATGAAGATGTGACCTTGCTAACTTTGTCATAGTGTCTAAAAGGCCCTGCTTAAAAGCCTTCATATCACAATATAAGGGCCATATTACATGATTCCATTAAAATACAAGCAGTAAAAAAGTACTGCCAATAAATGTAGAATAACTTCACCACATCTCTTGCTCAAATTTTTTTAACTTTTATTTATTTTTAAAATTTTTTTAGCAATCCAACATTCCATGACTATTGACATAATACTTCAAGGTGGTAAATCGTCTCTTAATCCACTGAGATTTTTGAAAGGTTTAGGCCACCCTGCTTCCATCGTTGTTTTATATTCTTATCAGCAGAGAGACAAGTTTGAAGACAATGACCAAGTGTATTGATGGTTCTACTGTCATTGCTATACTGGCCAAGGCTTAGTGTATTATAAATCTGAAAAATAAATCAAAGAGGCCAACAAAGGAAGCACAACTCCACCAGGAAGAACATCTGGTGTAATGTATAAATAGGGCTCATCTCAATGTAGGTCAATGCAGGAGGAGTTGTTAACAGTTGTTAATGTTAACATTTTTTGTTTTGTTCCTAGTACATTTGAGTATCAAGGAAGATTACATGAGGAAGATTATGAAGCCAAGATATTATTAAGTATTTGATATAATTCATTTAAGAATGAGATAAATGAATAGTTTATATATCATCCACTTGAGAAGAAAAAAAGAGATCAGAGTGATGTGAGAAACAGAGGCAGAAGAAAAATTATTAAATTTCCTTACCCACTGACAAGGCCTTAAAACAGGCAGAGTGACATTCCTCTAGGGACTCAACTACTCCCACCTTAAGTCTTTGCTAAGTCAAAGGGCAATCCTAGCCTGACCCAACCCTACCCCCAACCAGGATCCTTTAAGTCTACTTTAACAATTCCTTTGGAAAATTTATCTCTAAACCCTCCAAGATTGTGTTGACAATCATTCCCAAGCATCTGGCCAAAGTATTTAGGTACACACCTAAAGGGTCTCACAAAAAGGTTTTATTACTGTTAATGAATAACCTTTTTCCCAACAATAGCTAGTCCCTCAAGGTTTTGGAAACCTTGCTTCCAAAATTCCTTAGAGACTTATGCCATCCCTAACCTCCTCCCAACTTTCAAGCATACAATGGACCACTCCTCACATCCCCGGGGGCAGCAGCTCTTTCTGCCCACAGGTCCTGTCCCAAGCTTTAATAAACCACCATTTTGCACCAAAGATGTCTCAAGAATTCTTTCTTGGTCATCAGCTCTGGACCCTCACCCCACTGAACCTCACTTATGTTCTAAGACTTCATCAAGGGAAAGAAGAGAAAGATTATTTGTCCTCCAGGATCTGTAACAGTTAAAATACCTTGTTACTCCAATAAAAATAATTAAAGATCATTAATAAGCCTATAAGATATTCTTAGATTAATGCAGCAGGAAGGCATAAAATTATCTACAGTTACTTTAACCTTTCATCTACTTCTCTAATTTTTCACATCTTTGAAAATTCAGCCCAACCCTTAGATCTTTTTCCTAAATCCATATACATATTTTTCTTCTTCAATTTCTTCTTAAATTTATTGTACATGTTTATGTTATTTTGAATTTTATTTATTATACAATCATCTCTTCCCAGAGAGATTTAAATTCTAAGGATACACACACACACACACACACACACACACACACACACCACAGGTAAATTCTCTGTATCATAAATTATGGGACTTGTTTCACAGTAGGACTTAACTACTTAGGATAAAATCTAATAAAGTGAAATTCTAACATTTTCATTCTCCTGATCACTAAATCTAAATCATAAGGATATTTGCAAGAACATTTCAAAATTTATTTTTATGAAATTCGGAAATTAAGATTTATAAGAGCATTTTCAATTGACATCATTAGAAACCTTGTTAGATCACTTGAAAGTGCATTTATAAGAATATTTAGAGTTAAAAGGAATTTTTAAGACAAAATACATGATCCTGTCTTTGTGATTTTATTTTGTGATTTAATTATGTGATTTTATTAAATTATATACATGTAATTAGTCACATATATGTGAACAATCACAAGAGGTGGTATAACCAAAAAGCAATTTTGAGCATTTTAAAGTTTGATTTTTAACTTTACATAAAGAATGCATTATTATCCTTACTTTTAGAACATTTCTTATGGGTTTAGTCAAAGTGGAATATGCAAATAAATGTCCTCATACAGTTTAGCTGTTGTACTTAAGGTGGTTAAAAAATATATCTACTGATTTTCATAGTAAAATTCATGCACTATTTATCTCTGACTTTGGTTACTATGATTAAAGGTATTATTAGGGTGTCTTAGTGGCTCAGTCAGTTAAGCATCAGACTTGGTTTCAGCTCAGGTCATGATCTCAGGGTCATGAGATTGAGCCCCAGGTAGGGCCCAGGCTTAGTGGGGATTCCCACTTAAAGATTCTCTCCAGTTCCCCTCCTACCACTCATGTATACTCTCTCTCTCCCTCTCTCTCTGACTTTTTAGTATTTTAGATACTTAATTTGTGCTTGATCAAACCTTAGGGATATGGCTCACAAGAAGCTGTCTCACAAGAGAGAAATTTATCATCAAAATGTTAAGGTATAAATACAGAGAGGAATTTCACAATATTCAACACTATCTATTTTTTTAAAAAGATAAAAGAGAAAGGAATATTTATAGTCTGATGATCATCACTGTGAAAATTGTAACAAAACCAAGAAGTTTTTAAGTAGTTGAGAGATTATGATAACATTTGGTCAAATGTAACAGGAATTTTTCTGCACCAGCAAAAAGCAATTAGAAAACACAGTAAGACCTGCCAGAGTATGATAAATAGGGTACAAAACATTAATCACATATAATTCAGTATTGCATTATTATTGCATTATTATTAATAAAATGTTCTGACCAAACTGAGGAGGCAGGATTCTGCAGCTGGATCCTAGATGGCTTGACATCACCAAAGGACAGTTGTCTGCTCTGCTTCAACTTAATGAAGATGACTCTTGGTGCTGTGGTATTCAGTGTCTTCCAAAAAAGAAAAGCAATTGAAGGAATATCTACTTGGATCTCAATATATACTTTACTTTGATCTAAATCCAGGAAAACTTAGCAGGAAGAAAACTAATGACTCAGAACACACTCTACCTCTCTGGCATTGCCTGAAGGAACATTTCTCTAAGAACAGTTCCATCTCTTCCATGTTCCCTTGCTCCTATAAACAATAATGCCTATTACTATTTTTATCTCATTCCTGTTTTAAATGAGAATTGATGAGTACAAAGAAAGTCAATTGCCTAATGTCCTAGATCTCAACTAGGTACATAACCATGGACTTTTACTGTGCTATAGAATTTAATATTCATTTAAAATTCAAAATAGTAATAAAGGCTCTAATACCTTAACAAGGAAAGTTCAACACCATCAGAAAAATTTTATAACCCTTGACAATATAAACTTCTCATAGCATTCTATTAAAATTAACTAAATAAGAAAAAAGACCTAACATAGTAATAGATTAATTGGCTGATATCGTCTCCTCAAATTAAACTAGTAACTAAATGCAACCCCAATCAAGTTTTTATTTTGGAAAATAAAGATCATTAAATGTATGTTTGAATTTTTTTCTGTATTTGTATTTGTATTTTTTTTTGTATTTGTGTTTGTATTAAATGTATGTTTACAAAAAGGAAAAACATGATAGAGGCTCACCCTACTAAATATTAGCACACAGTAAGAAGCCATGGAATATAAAACAAAGTACAGAATGGAAATATAAGAAATAATCTCTGTTTATATGGTAACCAATACGAGATAAAGAGGTCATCAAAATCTATGAAGAAAGAATATAGGTTTCATATATGATCTTGGGAAAACTGGATCACTATTTGGAGAAAAAATAAAACACGGATTTTTTTTAACTTACACTAAATAAAACAATGGACTCCAGAAGGAGGACAAAACAGTGAGGCTATTAATACTAGTTAACTAGTTGCAGAAGCACTTCTTAAACGGGAGCCGTGTACCACAAAGAGTTAATAAAGTTGTTGATTTCTTCACATTACATTAAAATAGTCTTTGCACAAAAGATAAGTAGAGACAATTTATCAGTAAGATAATTGTCTGGGAGAAGATACTTGTGAAATTTCAATTATGATTCCTGCAAGTCAAGAAACAAAAATAGAAAAATACACAACAGATATGCACATGCAATACCAGAACTGGATATATTTTCCAAAGAAAGATTACTTAGGTTCATGAGAGGAAACATAAAAATATTTACCTCAATTCTCTTTTTAGTGTTAAAGAATTATGGCAACACAGTGTCAACCAATAGGGATACAGCTGATAAAATGTAAATACCATGCTGCAGGAAGCAAAATCTCAATTTAGCCATATCTGTGTGTGTCCCTGTGTCTTTAAAGAAAAATAATTTGAGTGCAATGCAAGTAACAAAATAAGTAACAGGAAAAAGTAAGAAACAGAAAGGGATGTGTTTTGGCCATATTGCACTAATGATCACATCCAAAATTTGGCTGGTGTCAAAACTGATGATGACATACTCATTAGGCTTTCTGAGGAGAATAGGTGACTCCCAAGATGGGAAAGTGGGAAAGGAGACCAGCTGGAATTTTTATTTCTTAATGGCTAAGATGCAGCCTGGCATGAGTGTGGCCATGCATGGAAGGGGCTTCATAATTTAACTTCCTGACTGGGTCAAAGAGAGAGAGTCCATGCTTTCTTAGCAGCTTATTTAGCTGTGGGGCAAAGGAAAGTGGGATGGTTGAAGCTTTAAATCTGTGTCAATAAACATTAAAAAATGAACTCAGACTCCTTATTATACAATCTGTACCAGAATAGCATTTATATATCTTAACAGACACACACACACACACACACACACACACACACCACACACACCCCCAAAATGTATTTTCCAAGAATTGGTGCACATTCAACACCTTCCAGTTTACTAGAGTTGAAGCCTACACAAGAAGAGTGGAAGTGACCTAGTAATCTCAAAAATGCCTTTTGATTATGGAATAGAAAAATAGATACCACAATAAAAAAAGCAACCACTGATGAAGCACATGCCCCATATTTTAAAAGCATTCTATGCATTATCTTACTGAATCAACCTTTTGAATAATTCAAAGGAAACTGAGTATATGAGAAGCTATACCAAAGATATTTCACTAGGAATTGGGTAATTATCTCTGCGCATTGCAGGATCTCTGTTTCTAATGACTCAATTATGACAGACATATTATGTCTTTCCCTTAGAGAATGTTTTGTAAGCCCTGACACATTTGTATCCATATCTCTTTATTTGAATGTTCAAAGCCCGTCACTGAAAAATGGTACTGTTTGTAGCAAACCCCAAGATGTGCCTAAGAAGTGCTAGAAGTGGTGATTATATTATAGGAAGAAACCTTGTTTAATAAAAATATATATCCAGGTGTAGCCCTTATTTTTCCTTTGGCTCTGATATCCTCTGTGAAATAGAGTAAGAATGTAGCTGAAAGTTTCAATATGTAGTGAAATTTTTATATGTTATGTCTTGCTTCTACAACTAGATCTTAACTATAAAAAATTTAAGACAAAGTAAAAATAACATTTGCAAAGTGAACAATTGTGACATTAACTTCTTTGTCTTATCTAGAATATGTCACTTGATTTTTTTTCTGATTTTTTGCACTTGTCTCTACTTGAATTGTAAAATATACTCTGATATCTCTATGACTTCCTTCCTCAGTTCCTACAAGTCTTTGATCAAACATCATCTTCTTAAGGAGGTCTTAATCAATCACCACATTTAAAATAACACCAATCCTAGTCTTGTAAATCCTAAACCCTTCTCCTCCCTTTCTCCCTCTCCTTAGTACTTATCACCATTCAGTTCACTACATATTTACTTGAATGCTTATTTTCAGTCTCTGCTTCTAAACTGTGAGCTCTGATATCTTTTTCTGCTTTCAAATATATTTTCAGTGATAAAAGGAACAGGATTAGCCTCACTGAATGAGTCATTTTGTTACCAGTGGCCAGACACTGATCTCTATGATATAATTTTCCTATCATATTGAAATAAAGTTTGTTAAGTAATTGATTTATAGAGAAGATATATTTTAAGATTCATCTCTGTTCATATTTTAAAACATGAAAATAATCTGCAGGAATTTATATATTTTCATAAATTCCATTAGCAATCATATAACTTTGAATTTTAAAACCACATTAATATTTGATAAATTGAATTTTTGTCAGGAAATCCCATGGATTCCATCCTTATGTGTGCTTAGTTTTCTTTATATATTTATTATAACTTCATAACTTTTTTTTTTCTATTTGAATACACTTTATTCGCCATTTTGGATATCTTTAGAAGGGAAGGTTATTTTCCCCTTTCTTCTTAAAAAAAAAAAAAGAAAAGAAAAAGCAGAAACTGTCATTTGCCTAAATAACTTTAGTGACCCCAGCATCACTAGAATTTTTCCATCACAGTTTGTGTCATTGTCCAATTTCCACTCTCTTCCTTATATCCACTCACTTCAAGAAAAGTTAACTACTTCCTTTGACAAAGGGGTTTGTTCTTCTTGGATAGAAACCAATCTTAGGACCTATATATATAATTCCTGCCAGTGACTCAATTAGGCATTAAGTTGTTTTGGTCAACATTTATTGGGGGTAGGAAATTATTTCTAGGATTTTTTTTTTTTTTTTTTTTTTTGCTCTTAACAGGTACATGAGGGGGAAATGGCCTCTTTTATGCCTCTGGATACTGTTGCATCTAGATGCGAGAACTGAAATTGCTGTTCCCATTAAATAACAAGAATGAGATCTTGCCTGAGGACAAAGCAAACATGAGAAGTAAAACAGAACTAGAGGAAATGCAGCAAAGTGGACTTGGAGACTTGGTCATAACATGTTTGAAGACACCTTATTTTTGAAACTTTATGATATGTGATACATTTACTATTGTTTTTTTTTGTTGTTTTTTTTTTTCATTTTCAATAAAACGTTGTGGTTTTTTTGTTTTTTTTTTTAAATATTTATTTTTTATAAACAAATTTTTATCCCCAGGGGTACATGTCTGTGAATCGCCAGGTTTACACACTTCACAGCACTAACCATAGCACATACCCTCCCCAGTGTCCATTACCCCACCCACCTTTCCCAGCCCCCTCCCCCCAGCAACCCTCAGTTTGTTTTGTGAGATTAAGAGTCACTTATGGTTTGTCTCCCTCCCAATTCCATCTTGTTTCTTTTCTTCTTTTTCTGCCCACCTAGTCCCCCATGTTGCATCTCCACTTCCTCATATCAGGGATATCATGTGATAGTTGTCTTTCTCTGATTGACTTATTTCACTAAGCATGATACCCTCTAGTTCCATCCACGCCGTTGCGAATGGCAAGATTTCATTTCTTTTGATGGCTGCATAGTATTCCATCGTGTATATATACCACATCTTCTTTATCCATTCATCTGTTGATGGACATCTAGGCTCTTTCCATAGTTTGGCTATTGTAGACA
>PISX010028351.1:0-21689 GCA_004024625.1 Mellivora capensis | reverse complement strand
TGGGAGGGAGACAAACCATAAGTGACTCTTAATCTCACAAAACAAACTGAGGGTTGCTGGGAGGAGGGGGGTCGGGAAAGGGGGGTGGGCTAATGGACATTGGGGAGGGTATGTGCTATGGTTAGTGCTGTGAAGTGTGTAAACCTGGCAATTCACAGACATGTACCCCTGGGGATAAAAATACTTTATATGTTTATAAAAAATAAAAAAATTAATAAGCCCCCCCCCCAAAAAAAGAATAATTTAGGCATGTTTGGTGGAGCTCCTCTCTTTTTTTCTTTTGGGGATCAGCTGCCCAAAGGAAGCAGAAATTCATCCCTCCTCCTATAAAGTCATGCTCTGCTCTCAGAGTCCAGTACTCTGGGAATGAGAACAGTAACTCTATTCATATCCCGGGCTTAGTTATTAAGCCCTTTTGGCCCTGCCACTAAAGCATATCTTCTAGCTTAGACTTTTTGATGGAGTTTCCCAATTGATGTTCTATGAACAGCTTCAGATATCTCAAGATAGTGATCCTCTTGGGAGTTACGGTGACAGAGTGAGATGTTATGGCAGCTGGTGCACTGTACCATTCATTACTGGCCATAAGAAGCCTTATCTGTTTACCCAATCTCATAAAAACACTGTCATTCTTTATATGCCTTGAGGCCAAAAACTAAAATAAAATAAAATAAAAAACAACTTTGGGAAACATTTTTATCAACAAGAAAGGCAATATTTTGATGCTTCATGTGCTTCTCTTTTGTCTTAACTTGCTCAGACTGGAGTAGAAAAGTAGGCTACTCTTTATTAAGCTGTCTCAGAAATGTCAACTTGGGGCTTATAGAATAATCTTTGCCTATTTTTCCCTCCTCTTTAAGGCTGATTCTTCATTTTTCTCCTGATGAGTCTAATCTTCATGTGGCTATTCCTTTTGGGTTCTCTCTTGGTGCTCGATACCTTCCTGTCTTCTCCCCTGCTTTGCAATCACTGGCATTTTCTGTGTATGACCCCTGGCTTCATGTCATGCCTATATATAAAAATAAATATTTCTCAACACAAATATATGGTGAATAACTGGGTTATGGTGTCAGGTAAACTTGGTTTGAATTCTCAAACACTTCATTTGACCTTGGGCATAATATGTAAACATTCAAAAACTTTGATTTCCTCATCGACCATATGGGGATATTAATTGTACCTATCTCACCAAGTTGTGAGGATTAAATGAGACTAAGTTTAAGTGTGTAACATTCAATATACCATAAAGTGTTTATTTGGGAAACCTTAGCTATTATTACATTAAGAATAGGGATGTGCAAAAAGTTAGTAACTTAGAAAACCTAGGGATGTCCTATGACATCTTTATCAATAAAAAAAAGCTTTTTCATCTTATTAAATCATACATGATTGAATAATTAGAAATCAGAAATTGAATTAAAAATAAAAATACCGCCATTTTCTTTGTGTGCCCTGTTTTTAAGAAGATTGGGAAAATGACAGAAAAAAAATTCAAAAACAGGTAAAAAGATTACAAAATCTCAACAATCTGAGGTCATTAAGTGTAAGGGGAAACAATGTTCTATACTTCAATGGTTTCTGGTAGCATCACTCTCTTATAGAAAAGCAGAAAGATTCATATTGATAATCTTGTTCATGAATCATAAAGAAAATGTTACTGTAGACCATGGAAAGAAAAGGAAGTTGCTTTAAAGCATTTTGGAATCACTTGTATTAAAATAGTCACAAAAAACTCACATAATGGGGAGGACTTTTATAGAAATGTACTTGTGGGAAACTTTCATTCTCTAATGATGCCAGTGAAGGAGATGTTCTTTGAAGAATAACTTCTATATACACATTGCTTTTAACTGTTCAAAAAACTTTCATATCTCTCTATAGATTTTATTTTGACCTTGTAATAACCTTATGAGGTAACTTGTCAGGTATTGTCATCTCTATATGAAAAATAAAGACATGTAGATGAGGAAAACTTGAAAGGATACGGAAACAAGAGATTTCTTTCCACGGAGATGGCATAGCTGTATCTCACTCTCCTCTTAGAAATGTTTTTCTATTTATCAAGTAGATTTTCTAATAACATACATTTTATCATTATTTGAGCTTTCCTCTTTAAGATAGACGTTAATATAATTTATTTTTATAGAAGATGACAGAAGTTTCACCTGGTTTAGTACAGTAGCCATGTTGAATATTTTTAAATGATGGCAATAAGACAAATAATAAAGGTCTACTCCTTGAATGTCATATAGTGTCTACATTAGCTGCATACTTAACCCTCACAATAATTGTGCAGTATATGTTTTATTATTCCCATTTTACATGTCAACAAAACACAAAAACATGAATCCAGGTATTCAGATCTTCAAAAGCCATGTTATTTATAGGCTCACATGTTATTTTAGACAGCGATTCTTCAGAGTAACTATCAAGAATGACCCAGAGCCAGAGTACTGAGTATTGAATTAATCTATAAATATCCTTGGCTCACCTTCAGGGACATGTGAATTCAAAACATGTGTGGAAAAGCCTGATAAATGCTTTAAAATTTGGCAAATGTTTCAGCTTTCTGAGAAGTGTGTTCATATAGAGTTCAGTAGACCCTGAACTTCTGTTGTTCCCAAGAATCTAACAAGAAGAAATCTCTGCTGAATCAAGGAATACTTGCAGAATATCTTCAGAGAATTATAAACCAATGCTCTTATAATCACCATCAACCCCAGCCATAACCTATAAAGAGAGCACGCTGAAATACTGTTCATCAGATTCTGGTCAACACAGAAAAAATATAAAAGGCAATGAAGAGCAGGTCAGGGTGAAAGTAAAAAGCAAATACCACCCACTTCTTCTCCTTTCAAGGACAGAAATATCACAACATCAGTTTCTATCTATGGAGATAGATAGAAGATCTAGATAGCCTGGAGATCTAGATAGCCTGCAATTAAGAAGGAAGCAGAGACCTCTTGGTCGTTATATCTCAGGAGCTCCAAAATATCTGTATTTTGAAATATGACTCATGCTTTCAGAACACAAACATCTATCAAGTTTCCTTCCTATGAATATACTTTTTATGAAGGCTCAGGTATGGTTCAGGACAGAAGGGCACATTATACACTCAAATTGACCACTTTCAGTGTACCTGCTACCACAGGAAAAATGCCCCCCCCCTTTTTTTGCAATTACTGATTACAGAGATAAGAGGAAGAAAGAGTTAAAAAATTATTCATTATGCACTATCGTTTTAGTCAACAACTGGTCCATCACGGGGCTAGGTAAAGGGAAGGAGACAAAAGAAAATCCAAGACTGGAGACCTTGCCCTGGGTAAATTGAACAAATTCGTTGGCGAGCCAAGGCTTACATCAATGAAGTTATCACTTATACTGCTGCTGATGTAGAGTGAAAACTCTTTCTCAAGAAATCACAACCTAAATTGGACAAATAATCTACCATGTGAAACAATCAGAAACACACCCAAGTGGACTTACAGGACTAGAAGCCTGGCATGACTCACATAATGAGTGCTTTGAGTCATATTCAGACACCCTAAAGTGTTTTAGCAGAACCTTTCCGGAGCAGGTGAATGCTCAAAAGGGGGAAGGGGGATGCAACTCAGTTAACCCTTCCTGCTTGTTTGATCTTGCTTTATCTGATGGTCTGTGGGCTCTCTTGTCCCTTCTAATCCTTTGATAGGATCGATCCTAAACAACCAGAATAAGACGTGCTGATATCCAGGACCTAAATCCCTTAGGTATGACACTTTCCACTGTTCAGCATTCGAGAAAAGTGATGTCTGTGCCTGTCTTCCTGCTAGCTTTCTCTCACTACAGATTATTCCTTTTTCTTCTTTGAGCCTCAGTGCTTTACATCGCCTAAGGATAAACCTGGCACTTTTTACAATCCATGATCCAATTAGCAGAGAAGTGAGCAGCTCAGTTTGCAACAACACACAGACTCTGGTATGAGCCCCACAGAGAAAAAGCAACACTTTAGACACTCTTTATGCACAGCTGTCTACCTGTTCTCTCTGTGATCTTAGAGCAAAGACCTGGGGAACTTTGTTAGCTGCCCAAGGTTACTATTCAAGTCTAGGTGGATGGAAAAGGAATTATATAAAATGTTTCTATTGGTGTGAGGTCACTAAATACCTCTCTCAATCTGGACCTTTCTAATAGCCATTTACTCTGTGTGTGTGTGTGTGTGTATGTGTGTGTGTGTGTGAAGAGAGTTTTACTTGAGAATAAAACTCAGAGGGAAGAGGGTACTTATATACTGAACTAGAAGATACCACTGCATAACTTCTCACTTTTTTTTATTCTGAGCCTTGGGAAATTCTACTTCCTGTATATAAATTGCCTGGGGCTTGAAGATGAGGAGACCGAGTCCTTTTTTTTTTCCTTTTAAAGATTTTATTTATTTATTTGACAGACAGGGATCACAAGTAGGCAGAGAGGCAGGCAGAGAGAGAGGGGGAAGCAGGCTCCCTGCTGAGCAGAGAGCCCGATGCGGGGCCCGATCCCAGGACCCCGGGATCATGACCTGAGCCGAAAGCAGAGGCTTTAACCCACTGAGCCACCCAAGCGCCCCAGACCAGGTCCTTTTTTTGAAGTAGAACAAAACTTAAAATGATCTTATCTCATTGAATGTTTAAAAAGTATTGCTATTGCAACAGTATTTGTTAAAGACTAGAGGAGATGTAAAGAAACACAGGATTCTTTTCCTGCTCTCTAGGGCTGTATGTTTAGATGAGATATTTATCATTCACACCTTCTCAATTTGCTATTTGCAGGCATCAGTCTGACTAGTGGTTCTCAAGCAAGTATCATACCACCAGCCACCAGAGATTTTCTGGGTTTTGTTTGTTTGTTTGTTTGTTTTGCTTGTTGGTTAGTTTTTTTTAATGATTGGAGTATTCTAATCTGGTGCGCACATGGTGGTCATACAGGAGTCAACTTACGGATCAAGGATGCTAAAAATAGTGCAATGCTTCTCAAAATAAAATAATTTAAAAAAATGATACAAAACACAAAAGCTACCCTCTTACTTATAAATGAGAAACACTGTGGAGACTTACGTATCAACCTCAGGCCCTTTACCTTTGTCTATCCCCATGGCCTATTCTTTCAGACAGCAAGGCAGAATTCCTGTGTTGGGAACTGTCCCAGCCAGCTCAGGGAAGATGTGCATCAGTAACAAACAAGCCAACAATTTCAATGGCTTGAGACAATAAGGTTTGTTTCTCTCTCATGCCCCATATCCATTTTGGGGTCTCTTAGGGATCTTATCCATGTGTATCTGAGGTCCAGGCTAAAGGATAACCCCTCTCTGGTACATTGTCAGTCAGGAATCAGAATAGGACATGGAGAACCATGAGTTGGCTTTTAAACTTCTGCTTGAAAGTGGTATATCGTTTCCACTCCTGTTTCATTGACTAACACGAATCATATGACCAAGCCTGATATCAGCATGGCACAAACATATAAACCCTCTTTCAGGGAGGCACAGCAAATATGTTGAATGATAATACAATCCACTTGAGAGAAGGTGGGGCAGAGGAAGAGGTTTTTATTGTGACAGGGCTTCTTAAAATGTCTCTAGAAAGAATACCTCTGATCACTAACCCAGAACAAGTCAATGCTCTGACTTCCTTAGATCCAAGCTTTGGAAGAATAAGCTGGAACTCAATGGGAAGAATGAAAAATCAAATCCATTTGCTTTGCCCAAAATACATTTCTGTCTCTAGGAATCTGCCAGACCTAGAAGCATTATGGCTTGCTCTTCCGATTCCTGTTATTATCTCCTTGAGAGTGAGTGGAACTTAACTAAGATTTCCAGAGCTGCCATAATCCTCATTTTCCTCTTCCTTATGTAGCTTCTCCATCTTGACAAAGAAGTGTGAATTATCATGAGGATTTTCTTCTGAGTCCTCATCTTTTTTTTTTAATCTTTGTGCACTCCCTGAGAGACTGTGTCTAATTTTGACATTCAGCTGATCAATAAATGATTTTTAAATCTGATTGGCCTATCTTCTAAGCTTCAGTGGCACATTTTATTTTAGCTATTGAAATTTTCATCATCATTTGAAACCAAACTGGCCTTTTTCAGCACCCTTTATTGCACTCCTTCTGCCAGATCAGATTTTTCCTTCTAATTCTATCAGTGGTATTGCCATTATCCTAGTCATGTTGGCCTAAAGCTTTGTATTATCTTTTGGATTTAACTCTCCTTGGCCTTCACTCTTTTCCATATAAATAATCACTCCTTTCTGTTAATTATTCATGTACTGTCTCTCTTTTTTATCAGTCCCTAGTCATGGGGATCAAAAATACATCTTTTCCAAATGGGCAGGGTATCCTGTGTACCAGAAATAGAATAGTTCATTCACCTTCATAAGAAAAACTTAAGGGTTATAGATATGAACCTGAAATTGTATTTACAGGTTATAATTATTAATGTTTGTTATTAAAAATTTTAATATTCTCATTTTATGCCATAGACAATATCACATGAACACTTGTATCATGGCTTCCAAATTAACTCTGCTGTTGCTTCTTGCACATTGGAAATACCAAACAGACACATGTAGCCAACAAATTTAATGATAGCACCAACATTTGAATACAACAGAATTGGAATAATAAGAAAAAAGGTTTAAGTTATATGCTTTCTGAAAGAACTTAGAAGCTGATATTGTAAATTGGATAAATGTAAAAAATCCTTTAACTACTAAAAATGATTTAGAGTGGGGGAGGCTGGGTGGCTCAGTCATTAAGTGTCAGCCTCGGCTCAGGTCATGATCCCAGGGTGCTGGGATCAAGCCCTGCATCAGGTTCCCTGCTCAATGGGAAGCCTCTACCACTCCCCCTGCTTGTATTTCCTCGATCACTGTCTCTCTCTCGGTCAAATAAATAAATAAAGTATTTTTTTAAAAAGTGATTTAGAGTGTATAGAAATCATTTTGATGAGCTTGTGTTCAAATGATATTCTCTGAAGACACCCACATATAAAATTGTCTTATTAAACAATTTGTGTAACTTATGCAAATTGTTGGACAAATTTTCCTCATACCTCTTATATCCTTTACTTGTCTAAATTGAGTATGATTTCTCATGGATGTTATTGTGATACTTATATTAGAATTTTTTTATTCTGAATTTTGTGGTAAGAAAACTGAAATTTTGATTTTTTGACATTCTTACAGGAAATGCAAAGAATTGTGAAATAGAAATTTCCTTCAAAGATTCTTAGTTTAGGGACACCTGGTGGTTCAGTTGGTTAAGCATCTGCCTTTGGCTCAGATCAAGATTCCAGAGTCCTGGGATCAAGCCCTATGTCAGGATCCCTGCTCAGCAGGGAGTTTGCTTCTCCATTTCCTTCTGCCCCTCCCCCTGCCCATGCTCACCCCCTGTCATGTGCCTTCTCTCACTCTCAAATAAATTTAAAATCTTAAAAAAAAATTCATAGTCTAAATAAAATAAAATAAATAAGGGTTAAATAAAATTATTGATTTTTTAGAAGTTATGAATACTAGAGTACTAAACATGTTAATCAAATTTAGATTTCAAAATATAAACTAGTACCTATTATTCTTTGGATTGTCATTGAAATTTTATAAACATTAACTGTCTCAAAGAAGGTATAATGTTCCTCTTGATTTTATTTATTTATTTTTTAAAAGATTTTTAATTTTATTTATTTGACGGAGAGAAAGAGAGAGAGATCACAAGTAGGCAGAGAGGCAGGCAGAGGCGGAGGAGGAAGCAGACTCCCTGCTGAGCAGAAAGCCTGATGCGGGGCTCAATCCCAGGACCCTGAGATCAAGACCTGAGCCAAAGGCAGAGGCTTTAACCCACTGAGCCACCCAGGCGCCCCCCTCTTGAATTTAGTTAGCGAATACAAAATCTCTTCATATTCAGACTCACTCTCCATCTATTTACTATTTATTCATCCCTTGAAAATTCTCAATTTTTATAATTAAAATGAATTGTTTTGACAATGACTGCTGTGCTTTATTTTTCCTCATATCTTATCTACACTCTTTATTGGCTGAATGCTCTCTGGCAATCTGTAAACCTCTCTGCTTCATGTTTCTCATCTATAGCAAAATATGTAAAGTTCTTAGGAATATTATTGACATACAGCAAAAGTTTACAGATGCTAAAGGTGGTAAGTTTTGTTAATGATGTAACATGTATGTGTTTTGCTTGCATAAAGTATTACAAAGCCATTATTATCGTAATTTGTAATTGAAGAAACTGAGGCTCAGATCACTTCAGAGACTTACTTTTTTTTCTAAGCTAATTTGAACATAGGCTTGCATGGACCCACAGACTGTTTCTCTCCTCTGATTGTCAAGATCAATGGATGTTTTTCTGAGAACTTCAAAAAATGTGGAAAACTTAGGGAAACCATGACATATATCAGTAATTAAGAATTTCGGAGATAGTGCTAAAAACTCTCCCTTCATTTTTCACTGAAGTGTAGACTGCCCTTGTCTTGTTATTTATACCTTCCTAGGCGTTGTATCTCATGTCCCCCAGCAGGTTGTAAACTTTCCGAGGGAAGAGACTGTGTGCTCTTTGGTATCATTAGCAGTACTTAATAAAATGTTATGCTAGTAACTTAAATATAAATATGTTTTTTAATAGTTTAAACTGATTTAACTGATGTGAAAGCAATACTGTGATGTAAACAGGAAAGATACTATATTTTACTGATGAGGAACTTTGGAAGGAGTGAGGTCAAGGAATTTATCTAAAAGCACACATTTTGGTCATAGAAACCTGGGTTCACTATTACCAGTTAGTACTGAGTAAGTATGTGTTGAATAAAGAAACATCCTAGATATGGGGCGCCTGGGTGGCTCAGTTGGTTGTCTTCCTTTGGGTCAGATCATGATCCCAGAGTCCTGGGATCGAGCCCTGCATGGAGCTCCCTGGCCAGCAGCAAGTCTGCTTCTCCCTCTCCCTCTATCCACTCCCCCTGCTTGTGTGTGCTCTCACTCTCTCAAATAAATAAATGAACCCTTAAAAAAATCCTAGAGACTTCTGAGTATGGAACAAAGAAGAGTAGTGTCTTCAATTTACAAAGTTGTCTTACAAAATATTCCAATTTTTAAAAGTTTTTATTTAAATTCCAGTTAGTTACCAAATAGTGCAATATTAAGTTTCAGGTGTACAGCTTAGTGATTTAACATTTACACATGACAACCAGTGCTCATCACAAGTGCACTTCTTAATCCCTATCACTTCTTTATCCCATCCGCCAACCCATATCTTCTCTGGTAACCATCAGTATGTTCTCCATACTTAAGAGTGTGTTTCTTGGTTTACCTCTCTCTCTTTTTTTCTCCCTTTGCTTGTTTTGTTTCTTAAGTTGCACATATGAGTGAAATCATATGATATTTTTCTTTCTCTGACTGACTTATTTTACTTAGCATAATACTCTGTATGCCCAGCCACATCATTGCAAATGTCAAGATTTCATTCTGTTTTATGGCCGAGTAATATTCCACTGTATATGGATACCACATCTTCCTTACCCATTCATCATTCAGGGGACATTTGGACCATCTCCATAATTTGGTTATTGTATGCAATGCTACTTCAGGGTGCATGGATCCCTTTGAACTAGCATTTTTGTATTCTTTGGGTAAATCCCAGTAGTGCAATTGCTGGGTCATAGGATCATTCTATTATTAACTTTTTGAGGAACCTCCAAACTCTTTTCCAGAGTGACAGCCCCAGCTTGCATTCCCACCAACAGTGCAAGAAGGTTCTCCTTTCTCCAACTCCTCACCAACACCTGTTGTTTTTTGTGTTTTTATATTTTAGTCATTCTGACAGGTGTGAGGTGATATCTCATTGTAGTTTTGATTTGTATTTCCCTGATGATCAGTGATGTTGAACATCTTTTCGTGTGTCTGTTAGCCATCTGGATGTTTCTTGGGAAAAATGTCTATTCACACCTTCTGCCCTTTGGTTAATTGGATTATTCATGGTTTTGGGTGTTGAGTTTTATAAGTTCTTTATAGATTTTGGCCACTAGCCCTTTATCAGAAATGTCATTGGAAAATATTTTCTCCCATTTAGTAGGTTGCCTTGTAGTTTTGTTGTTTCCTTCATTGTGCAGAAGCTTTTATCTTGATAAAGTCCACTAGTTTATTTTGGCTTTTGTTTCTCTTGCCTCAGGAGACATATCTAGAAAGAAGTTGCTATGGCCCATGTCAAAGAGGTTACTGCTTTTGCTCTCCTCTAGGATTTTTATGGATTCCTGGCTCACATTTAGGTCTTTCATCCATTTTGAATTTCTTTTTGTGTGTGGTATAAGAAAGTGGTCTGGTTTCATTCTTTTGCATGTGGCTGTGCAGTTTTCCCAACACCGTTTGTTGAAGAGACTCTTCCCCCCGCCATTGGATATTCTTCCTTGCTTTGTTGAAGATAAGTTGACCATATAATTGTGAGTTCATTTCTGAATTTTCTATTCTGTTCTGTTGATCTGAGGGTCTGTTTCTGCACCACTACCATACTGTTTTGATTACTACAACTTTGTAATAAAACTTTAAGTCCAGAATTGTGACCCCTCCAGCTTTGCTTTCCACCTCTTTCTTTCCACCTTTCTTTCTTTCTTTTCTTTTTCTTTCTCCTTCCTTCCTTCCTTCGTTCCTTCCTTCCTTCCTTCCTTCCTTCCTTCCTGTATTTATTTAGTTAATTCAGTTAGCCAACATATAGTACACCATAAGTTTTTGTTGTAGTGTTCAGTGATTCATTAGTTGCATATAACACCCAGTGCTCATCCCAACATGTGCCCTCCTTAATACCCATCACACAGTTACCCCATTCCCACCCTCCTCCCTTCTGTAACCTTCAGTTTGGTTCCTGGAGTCCAGAGTCTCTCATGGTTTTTTCCTGGTGGGAATGCAACCTGATACAGTCACTCAGGAAAACAGTATGGAGGGTCCTCAAGACGTTAAAAATACAGCTTTGCTTTTCTTTTTCAAAATTGCTTTGGCAATTTGGGGTCTTTTGTGGTTCCATTAAAATTTCAGGATTGTTTGTTCTAGTTCTGTGAAAAATGCTGTTGACATTTTGATAAGGGTTTCATTAAATATGTAGATTGCTTTGGGTAGTATAGACATTTTAACAATATTTGTTCTTCTGATCCATGAGCCTGGGGTGTCTTTCCATTTCTTTGTGTCCTTTTCAGTTTCTTTCATCAGTGTTTTATAGTTTTCAGAATATAGACCTCTCACCTCTTTGATTACATTTATTCCTAAGTATCTTATTGGTTTTGATGCAGTTGTAAATGGGATCGATTCCTTAATTTCTCTTTCTGCTGCTTCATTTTTGATGTAGAGAAATACAACAGATTTATGCTTGTTGGCTTAGTATCCTGTGACTTTACTGCATTTGTGTATCAGTATCACATCATCTGCAAAACCTGAATGTTTCACTTCTTCCTTGCTGATCTGGATGCCTTTTATTTATTATTTTTTTTCTTTGATTGTTGTGGCTAGGATTTCTAGAACTGTGGTGAGTAACTGCTAAGAGTGGACATCTCTGTCTTGTTCCTGACCAGAAAGGAAAAGTTCTCAGTTTTTCACCACTGAGGATGGTATTAGTTGTGGCTTTTTCATATATGGACTTTATTATGTTGAGGTATTTTCCCTCTGCCCCTGCTTGTTGAGGATTTTTATTGTGAACGGATGTTGTACTTTGTCAAATGCTTTTTCTGTATCTATTGAAAAGATCATATGGTTCTTATCCTTTCTTTTATTAATGCGGTGTATCATATTGATTGATTTGCAAATATTGAACTACACTTGCAACCCAGGAATAAATCCTCCTTGATCATGGTGAATGATTCCTTTAATGTACTCCTGGATTCAGTTTGATAGTGGTTTTTATTATTATTATTATTATTATTATTATTATGTTCAGTTAGCCAACATATAGTATACATCCTTAGTTTTTACTGTAGTGTTCAATGAATCATTAGTTGTGTATAATCAATGCTCATCATCACAGATGCCCACCATAATACCCATCATCCAGTTACCCTATCTCCCCACCACCTCCATTCTGTAACCTTCAGTTTGGTTCCAGGGGTCCAGAGTCTCTCATGTTTTGTCTGTCTCTCTGATTTTTTTCCATTCAGTTTTCCCTTCCTTAACCTGTGGTCCTCTCTGCTATTCCTTATGTTCCACTATGAGTGAAACCATATGAAATTGTCTTTCTCTGCTTGACTACTTCATTTAGCATAATCCCCTCTAGTTCAATCCATGTCAATACAAATAGTGGGTATTCATCTTTTCTGATGGCTGAGTAATATTCTATCGTGTATATGAACCACATCTTCTTTATCCAGTCATCTGTTGAAGGACATCTCAGCTCCTTCCAAAGTTTGGCTATTGTGGACATTGCTCCTATGAACACTGGGGTGCATGTGCTCCTTCTTTTCACTATATCTGTATCTTTGGGGTAAATACCTCATAGTGCAGTTACTAGGTCATAGGGTAGCTTTAATTTTAACATCTTGAGGAAACTCCATACTGTTTTCCAGAGTAGCTATACCAGCTTGCATTCTCACCAACAGTGTAAGAGGATTCCCTTTTTACCATGTCCTTGCCAAGATTTTTTTTTAATGTTTTGTTAATTTTAGCCATCCTGACTGGTATGAGGGTGGTATATCATTGTGGTTTTAATTTGTATTTCCCTGATGGCTAGTGATATTGAACATTTTTTAATGTGTCTGTTGGCCATTTGTATGTCTTCTTTGGAGAAGTGTCTGTTCATGTCTTCTGCCCATTTTTTGACTGGATTATTTGTTTTTGGGGTGTTCAGGTTGAGAAGTTTTTTATAGATCTTGGATACCAGCCCTTTACCCATAGTGTCATTTGCAAATATATACCCCCATTTTGTGGGTTGTCTTTTTGTTTTGTTGACTGTTTCCTTTGCTGTACAGAAGCTTTTTCTCTTGATGAAGTCCCAAAAGTTCATTTTCGCTTTTATTTCCCTTGCCTTTGGAGATGTGTCTTGAAAGAAGTTGTTGTGGCCGATGTCGAGGAGGCTACTGCCAATGTTATTCTCTAGGAAATTGGTGGATTCCAGTCTCACACTTAGGTCTTTCATTTATTTTGAGTTTGTCTTTGTATATGGTATAAGAGAATGATCAAGTTTCATTCTTCTGCATGTGGCTGTCCAATTTTCCTAGCACCAATTTTTGAAGAGACTGTCTTTTTTCCATTGGATATTCTTTCCTGATTTGTCAAAGATATGTTGACCTTAGAGTTGAGGGTCCATTTCTGGGGTCTCTGTTCTGTTCCACTGATCGATGTTTCTGTTTTATTGAGAATTTTTGCACCCCATGTTTGTCAGGGATTTTGGCTTAGTGGAGTCTTTATTTGGTTTCTGTGTCAGGATAATGCTTCTAGGAATTTATTCAGTTCATCTAGGTTGTCCAGTTTGTTAGCATATAGCTCTTCCTAATATTCTCTTAATCACATTTTTATTTCTGTGGTATTGGTTGTTATTTATCCTCTCCCATTCGTGGCTTTACTTGTTTGGGTCCTTTCTCTTTTTTTTTTTTTTTAATAATTCTGGCTAGGGATTTATCAATTTTATTAGTTTTTTCAAGAACCCGGGATGCTTTAGTGACTAAGTTGATTAAGCATCTGAGTCTTCGTTTAGGTTTAGGTCATAATCTCCAAATTACAAGGTCAAGCCCTGCATTGAGCTCCATGCTTAGCACAGTCTCTTTGGGATTCTCTCCCTCTACCCTTCCCTGGCTTGCTCTCTCTCAAATAAAATAAATAAATAAATACAATATATATATTTTTAAATGAACCAGTTCCTGTCTCATTGATCTGTTCTATTGTTATTATTTCTTGTTCTTTTTTTTTTTTAATTTCTATATAACTTATTTCTGCTCTAATCTTTATTATTTCCTTCCTTCTGCTGGCTCTAAGCCTCATTTGTTGTTCTTTTTTTAGCTCCTAAGTTTAGGTGTAAGGTTAGCTTGAGTATCAGATTTTTCTTGCTTCTTGAGGTAGATGTGTATTGCTGTATATTTCCCCCTAAGGACTTCTTCTGCTGCATCCCAAAGATTTTTGGATCATTGTGTTTTCTTTTCTTCTTTTTTTTTTAATTTTTTATTTATCTATATGAGACAGAGAGTGTGAGTGAGAGAATGAGAGAGAGCATGAGAGGAATGGCAGGGGTTGGGCAGAGGGAGAAGCAGACTCCCCACTGAACAGGGTGGAGTTCAGTCCCAGGACCCCACGATCATTACCTGAGCCAAAGGCAGATGCTTAACCAACCTAGCCACCCAGATGCCTCTGGACTATTTTGTTTTCATTTTCATTTGTTTACATGTATTTTTTCATTTATTCTTTAATTTCCTGGTTGACCCGTTCATTCTTTAGTAGCATGCTGTTTAACCTACAGGTATTTGTGGTCTTTCCATTTTTTTTTTCCTCTGGTTGACTTCAAGTTCCATAGAATTGTGGTCAGAAAATATGCATGGTATGATCTCAATCTCTTTCGTGCTTATTGAGGTCTTATTTGTGACCTAGTATGTAATCTATTCTAGATAATGTACCCATGTGCACTTGAAAAGAATATGTATTCTGTAAATATATTTGTTAAGTACATCTGATCCAGTGTGTTATTTAAAGCCATTATTTCCTTGTTGATTTTTTGCTTAGATGATCTGTCCATTGTTTTAAGTGGGGTGCTAAAGTCCCTTGCTATTACTGTATTATCAATGAGTCTCTTTATGTTTGTTATTAATTATTTTATATATTTGGGTACTCCCTTGTTGGGTGCATAAATTCAATTGTTAGATCTTCTTGTTGGATTGTCCCCTTTACTATTACATAATGCCCTTCTTCATCTCTTGTTACAGTCTTTACTGTCTTTGGTTGGGATCTCTCAGGCAGTCTGGACCCCACACAGCAGTCCCAGCAAAGGCAGCCACTGGAAGCGGGCTCGCTGTTTTAGTGGCATGGAGGTGCAGAGACAAGTGGGCCCTTTGGGCGATCCCTGAGGTGGTGGCTAGGGACATGCACTGCCTGTGAGAGGTTGCATGGCTCAGCAGAGTTTGCAGAGGGGAAGTCTGTGTGTTCTGGACCACCCAGAGGGGAGCAGACTGAGGCTTCTCTCTGAGACAGTCTTTATTTTAAAGCTTAGTTTGTCCAGTACCAGCATTGCTACTCCAGCTTTCTTTTGACAAAATATTCCATTTTTAAAATGCTTTTAGGACTGGCACTTATTTTACTTCAGAAATTTTAAATAATGTAATAATAACAACACAACAAAGGCAATAATAATAAAAGTAAGCAAGAACTAACATCTATTTAGTGTTTACAATGTCCTAGCACTTTGTTAAACATTTACATATTTTATTTAATACTCATTATTGATGAACTATGAAGTAGATGTAACTTTCTGAAACTTTCAGTGAAATATAAATACACATAAAGAAAAAGGTACAAATCTTATGTAAATGTTCACAAAATGAATACATCTAAATAAACTATATCCAAACAAAACAGTGAGTATTATGAGAAACCCAGAAGACTTCCTCACGTCTCTTTTGAGCTATGCCCTCCCAATTCACTAACTTCTAACAGCACAGATTAGTGCTGCCTGTATTTGAACATCATATAAACAGAATGTTACAATCTGTGGTTTTCAGTGTTTAGGTCTCTCTTTTTTGATATTGTATTTGTGAGAACCATCCATAATGTTTTATGTAACAGTAACATTTATTATCATTGATATATAATGTTTCATTGTGTTTTCATACTGCTTCATAACATATCAACCTAAATGCAGTGGCTTAAAACACAATCATTTTATTATGTCTCATGATTTTGTGAGACAAGAAGTTGCACAGAGCTTGGCTGTGCAGTATTCCTGCTCCATGTGGCATCAACTGAGACCACACATTGATATGTTGCTATGGATCTGAAGGATTTAAGAAAGATTTACCAAACTCTAGAAAACTGGCAGAAATGGCTGGAAGGCTTGCCTTAACAGGAAATGTCCTATTATGAAATCAAAAACATCTGTTCTGTGGAAGATACTGTTAAAATGTTAAAAGGATGAAAAGACAAACTATCAATTAGAAAATATTAGCAGAACACATGTCTGATAGAGCAGGCAGAATAATGCCCTCTACCCACCCCCTGCAAAAAATGTTAGTGTCTTAATCTCTGAAACCAGTGAATGTTATTTACAAGAAAAATGAGCCTTTGAAGATGTGAATAAGTTAAGGACCTTGAAATGGGGAGAATATCCTGGATTTTTCTATAAGCCCAATCTAATCATAGGAGTCTTTGATTGCTGGCTTGAAGATGGAGGAGGGGGGACATGAACTTAAGAATGTGGGCAGCTTCTAGAAGCTGGAAAAGCAAGGAAATGAATTCTCCCACACAGCTTCGAAGAAGGAATCATAGTTTTACTTACATTTTGATTTTAGGCCAACAAAACCCTTATAAAACTTCTGACATCCAGAAGTATAATGACTGTTGTTCTAAGGCTACTAAGTTTACTGCAATTTGCTGTAAAAGCAAAAGAAAATGATCAGATCTGATTAAAGCCTTATATCTACAATATAGACACAAAAAATTTAAACACAACAATAAGAAAACAAAAACCCAATTAAAATTTGAACAAAAGGGGTACTTGGGTGGCTCAGTTGGTTGGGCATCTGACTCTTGATATCAGCTCAGGTCATGGCCTCAGCATCATGAGATCAAGCCCTCTATCAGACTCCACATTCAGCACGGAGTCTTCTTGAGATTCTCTCCCTCTGTCCCTCTCCCTACTTGAGCTCTCTTGCAGTATCTCTCTTTCAAAGAGTAAATAAAATCTTTAAAAAAAAATTGTGGGCAAAAGATCTTCACTTACACCTTGAAAAATATATATACAGAAGCCAAATAAGTAATGAAAGGATGCTCAAAATCATTTGTCATTAGGGAAATGCAAATTAAAGTCATAATGAGATATCACTACATGCCTAAGATAATAACTAAAATCCATCCAATTGCTGGCAAGAATGAAGAGAAGCATAAACTCTCATCACTATTGGTGGTACTGCAAAGAGGTACAGCCACTTTGGAAGATAGTTTGGCAGTTTCTTAACAAAACTAAACGTAGTTTTACCATGCAATCCAGCAGCAGCACTCTTAGCTATCTACCCAACTAATTTGAAGACTTATGTGATAACAAAACTTGCATGTGAATACTTATAGCAGTATTATTTATAATCTCTAAAACCTAAAAAAAAAACCAAGATGTTTTTCAATAACTGAATGGATAAAGGAAATGCTAGCTATATCCATACAATGGAATATTATTCAGAGATAAAAGAATATGGGATATCAACTCATGTAAATACATGGGTGAATCTTACATTTTGCTAAGTAAAAGAAGCCAGTCTGAAAAGTCTACATACCATATGATTCCATTCTTTTGGTATTCTGGAAAAGACAAAATTACAGAGATGGTAGATTGATTGGTGTTTGCCATGGGCTCAGAAGTGAGAGGGTTAATAACTGAATCATTGGAGATTTTTTTTAGGATAGTGAAGTTAGTCTTTATGACATTGTAATGGTAGATGCATAACAATATGCATTTACCAGCACCCATAGAACTTGATAGCACAAAGAGTGAGCCTTAATGTGCACAAATTTTAAAACATCATTTAACAGTTTGAAGGATGCCCAGGATGCCTTGCTGAACATGGCAAATGATATAATGGTATATTATTGCAGTGTTGGGTGGAGTAGGTGCTGAACTAAATAACTTTAGAAATAAGTGGAGTTCAGAGATTTAAATCCAAAGGAACTGTACATAAGATTGTACTCTGGTTGATAAAGTTGTTTCCCTTGTCAGTATGGGTTAGCAATCCTGGAACTGTTATATACGTATATACTGAAATTAAACAAGTAGACAGACAGTGGAAAGTGGGAACTAAGTTTCTCACTATTGGAGTGAGATGATACAGATAAGAAAAGAAAGAAGCTCGAATGACCCCTATGACAATGTATAGCTTAATATCATTAAATGTAGAAATATTTATGTATGTGTTATGCACAAAATAGTGAGTATTTATACATATGTATTCCTTGCTCTGTCATCTGAGAGGCTCTAGAAATAGTGACACCCCAATAAGCAACAAGAACATCTAGGATCAAAATTTTGATTTCTAATACTATTTTCCAAGAAATGAAATAGACTTCATTGGAGTAATGAGTGATTCTAGTTCTGGTACAGGAATTGTACAAAATGAGCCCGGAGGATCTAGAAGTACCAAAAAATAAAGAAGTAACACACAACACACACACACACACACACACACACACAGAGTGATGGGGATATGTCAACGATATAAAAGCTGATTGATAGAGCTCCCAAATACCAAAGATGGGACAATTTGAGCAATAAAATAAAGTAGTTTTGGATTGTAAACTGAAGTATAATGTAAATATCCATGAATCTATATCAGTAAAAACAAGTGATTGAATAAATAAATAAACTGGGGCCCAACAACAATTCTCCCATGCTGAAGGATTCCAAATAAATTATAAATTTATTTTATTTGGATGAATATGAAGGATTCATAAATAAATTATGTAGCTACTCCTCCCTCACAGAGGTCAAGCATAACTTCCTAGTTTTTAAGTGGTGGCTGGGCATTCACTCTTCCTTCCTAAAAGTATAGTTCTGAAAGGGTTGAAAGAGTAACTTTATACTGGATAGATCTCACAGACACAGCCTGAGACAGGTCATCAAGGTTAACATCAACAGAATAAGTCATGTTGATAGTATGAACCCTTGATAATGATGTAATATCACAGTGCCTCACAGTGTTTCTTACCCAAACCCATAACCCCAATCTAGTCATGGAAGAACTATCATTCACACTACCAACTGGAAAGCATTCTACAAAACACCTGACCAGTACTCCTTAGTCCAGATCATCAAAACTAAGGTCTATAAACTGTCATAACCAAGAGAAGCCTAAGTGGATGTGGTTGCTAAATGCAATGGAATTTCCTAGATGAGATCCTGGCCTGGAAAGAGGACATTGTGTATAAACTAAGAAAATCTAGATAAAGTATAAACTTTAGTTAATAAAAATATATTATTACATATGTATTATTATCTTGATTAAATAATAATAATAATAGATCAATAACTATGCATTAATTGTGACAAATGTACCAGACCAACACAAGATGTTAACAATATGAAAATTGGGCAGGTTATACAGAAATTCTCAGTACTATATTCTCAATTTTCCTCTAAATCTAAACTATTCTAAAATTAAGAGTTTACTTAAAAAACAAACAAACAAACAAACAAAAAAGAGAGATAATCTGCAGACCCAGTAAACAGTAAACTTCATGTCTCCCAAATATAGATATAATTAACCAAAGTGAATGAGACTTTGAAATAAGATATTATGATAAATAAGGTATATAACACTGCAAGAGAGGATATAAGAAAATAGTATCCAGGCCAAACCATGGGAAGTTGTGAAACAAGTTCAGGCAAATGTGAAAAAGAGCCATGATGTGTCATTCAGACACATCTTAGGTCACAGTCAATTAGTTTGACTCAACTGCCGGCATTCTCAGTCACTGTCAGGCCTTCTTGATTTACTTGCTATGCTCAAAAACAGAGACATGATGTTGACTGAATCCAGTGGGGGCAGTGTTAGGGGGTTTATGCCAATGAGTGCCAGGTCTTGTAACCTGCTCAGGAGTATTTGGAATTTGGAAAATCTGAAGGCTGGGGGATTAGCAAAAGGTTTTTCTAATACTTCAAATGCAGAAACATTGCATATAACACGGGCTGAAGTCATGAGATGATGTAAAGGAGAATGTGGGTTTTAGATATGTTGAAGAGGTGACGTCAATTGGTTTTGGTGATTTGGTCATGTGTTCAGGCATACTGAGGAAGAATTATATGTATCAGGTATGACTATGTTAAAAATAAATCTATTGGGCCCTTGAGTGGCTCAGTCGGTTAAGTGTCTGCCTTTGGTTCAGGGCATGATCCCAGGGTCCTGGATTGGAGCCCTGCATCAGGTTCTCTGCTCAGCAGGGAGCCTGCGCCTCCTTCTTCCTTTTCCCCTTCACCCCTGCTCGTGCTCTCTCTCTCTCTTTTGCTCTGCTCTCTCTCTCTCTCAAATAAATAAATAAAATCTTAAAAAAAAAAGACAAAAATCTGTGAACTGAAATGAGGTATGTACACTCAGTCATTCTTTGCAGAGATAATTTTTAAGCACATATTATATGCCATGATACTGTTAGGTCCTCAAGATAAAACACTGGACAAAATAGATGAAGTTCCTGCTCTCACAGATTTCAGTCTATTTGGGAAAAAAATACATCAACACATAGTTATATAAACATTTATATGAAATATGCTATGAAAAAAAAGTGCTTTTAGCAGATTACTAAAGTGTTGAAATCAACTGTGAGAGTTAAGGAAACTTTGCTGAGCAATGTAAGAAGCAGGAATAAAAAAGAACATCGGGACAAAAAGCTGGTGATTCCTATGTTGGATGATTTAAGTTTGTACAGGCTTTGGTATAAATTTCATCTGAATAAGTAAAAGATACCTACCTTCTTTCAGCATGTTTCTGTCAGGTGAGAAACACTAAAACTTATTTCATGTCACGGGTTGCCAATATCATCCCTAGTCCATGTGGATCATGACATTTTAGTCTCTCTCTCTCTCTCTCTCTCTCTCTGTCTCTCTCACACACACACACACGCACACACAATCATGGAAGAATAAGAGCAACATCACAGAGAGTGCATATTTGGATGGGGAGCCATGTTGACCATAACACCATGTTTTTTTTGCTTGTTTGTTTGTTTTGGGGTTTGTTTTCTAAAGAAGCAATTCTCATCTTTTCTGAATTGAGGTAAGACACTTCCTAGAGCCAGGTGCACTGAGGTCAAGAACTCTAGAGTCCCTTCCAGCATCTGAAAACGCAGGCACCTGTTTTCCCCAATCTTCCATCTTCCAGACAAAACATTCTCGTTCCCAAACTAAATTTTTCTGGTATCTTTACCTCATATCTCAACCCAGAGTCCTGGTTTAAAAGCTACAGTTCTAGAGCCACACCGTCTTTGGGGTGATCCGTGGTGGACGTTTTGAGGGCAGCTGACCTGCAGCCTGCGCGTCCCGGACCGCCTCCCGTGGAAGCCTGAGCCGACCGTGTAGCTTTCTCCCTTTGTCTCATGACCATGTCCACCAACGAGAATGCTAATTCACCAGCTGCCCGCCTGAACAGATTCAAGAACAAGGGGAAAGACAGTACAGAAATGAGGCGGTGTCGAATAGAAGTTAATGTGGAGCTGAGGAAAGCTAAGAAGGATGACCAAATGCTGAAAAGGAGAAATGTAAGCTCGTTTCCTGATGATGCTACCTCTCCACTGCAGGAAAACCGGAACAACCAGGGCACTGTAAATTGGTCTGTTGATGACATTGTCAAGGGCATAAATAACAACAATTTGGAAAGCCAGCTCCAGGCTACTCAAGCTGCTAGGAAACTGCTTTCTCGGGAAAAGCAGCCCCCCATAGACAACATAATCCGGGCTGGTTTGATTCCAAAATTTGTGTCCTTCTTGGGCAGAACTGATTGTAGTCCCATTCAGTTTGAATCT
>PISX010028350.1:0-21779 GCA_004024625.1 Mellivora capensis | reverse complement strand
TGTGTGTGTTGAGTTTGAGAAGTTCTTTATAGATCCTGGATATCAACCTTTTGTCTGTACTGTCATTTGCAAATATCTTCTCCCATTCTGTGGGTTGCCTCTTTGTTTTGTTGACTGTCTCCTTTGCTGTGCAGAAGCTTTTGATCTTGATGAAGTCCCAAAAGTTCATTTTTGCTTTTGTTTCCTTTGCCTTTGGAGATATACCTTGAAAGAAGTTGATGTGGCTGATATCAAAGGGGTTACTGCCTATGTTCTCCTCTAGGATTCTGATGGATTCCTGTCTCACATTGAGGTCCTTTATCCATTTCGAGTTTATCTTTGTGTACGGTGTAAGAGAATGGTCAAATTCCATCCTTCTACATATAGCTGTCCAATTTTCCCAGCATCATTTATTGAAGAGACTGTCTTTTTTCCACTGTATATTTTTTCCTGCTTTGTCGAAGATTATTTGACCATAGAGTTGAGGGTCCATATCTGGGCTCTCTACTCTGTTCCACTGGTCTATGTGTCTGTTTTTATGCCAGTACCATGCTGTCTTGGTGATCACAGCTTTGTAGAAAAGCTTGAAATCATGATGCCACCAAATTTGTTTCTCTTTTTCAACATTTCCCTAGCAATTCAGGCTCTCTTCTGATTCCATACAACTTTTAGGATTATTTGCCCCAGCTCTTTGAAAAATACCGGTGGAATTTTGATCAGATTGGCATTAAAGTATAGATTGCTCTAGGCAGTATAGACATTTTAACAATGTTTATTCTTCCGATCCAAGAGCATGAATTAATATTCCATCTTTTTGTGTCTTCTTCAATTTCTTTCATGAGTGTTCTGTAGTTCCTCGAGTACAGATCCTTTACCTCTTTGGTTAGGTTTATTCCGAGGTATCTTATGGTTCTTGGTACTATAGTTAATGGAATCGATTCTCTAATTTCCCTTTCTGTATTTTCATTGTTAGTGTATAAGAAAACCACTGATTTCTGTACATTGACTTTGTATCCTGCCATGTTACTGAATTGCTGTATGAGTTCTAGTAGTTTGGGGGTGGAGTCTTTTGGTTTTCCATATAAAGTATCATGTCATCTGCAAAGAGAGAGAGTTTGACTTCTTCACTGCCAATTTGGATACCTTTTATTTCTCTTTGTTGTCTGATTGCTGTTGCTAGGACTTCTAATACAATGTTGAACAAGAGTGGTGACAGTGGGCATCCTTGTCGTGTTCCTGATCTCAACGGGAAGGGTGTGAGCTTCTTCCCATTGAGGATGATGTTTGCTATGGGTCTTTCATAGATTTTATGAAGTTCAGGAATGTTCCCTCTATCCCTATACTTTGAAGCGTTTTAATCAGGAACGGATGCTGGATTTTGTCAAATGCTTTTTCTGCATCAATTGAGAGGACTGTGTGGTTCTTCTCTCTTCACTTATTGATTTGTTCTATCACATTGTTTGATTTGCGAATGTTGAACCACCCTTGTAACCCAGGGATGAATCTCACCTGGTCAGGGTGGATGATCATTTTAATGTGATGTTGGATCTTGTTTGGTAGGATCTTGTTGAGAATCTTAGCATCCATATACATCAGTGATATTGGTCTGAAATTTTCCTTTTTGGTGTGGTCTTTTCCTGGTTTGGGGATCAGAGTAATACTGGCTTCATACAGAGTCTGGAAGATTTACTTCTGCTTCAATTTTTTGAAACAGCTTAAGGAGAATAGGTGTTATTTCCTCTTTGTACGTTTGGTGGAATTCCCCATGGAATCCATCAGGTTCTGGGTTCTTGTTTTCTGGGTGCTTTTTGATCACTGCTTCAATATCGTTACTAGGTATTGATTTATTCAGGATGTCAACTTCCTCCTGGTTCAGTTTTGGGAGTTGAAAAAAATCCAGAATACACCAGCTTTCTCTACACCTTAAAGAACTGGAGAATCAACAATAAATTAAACCAACTCCAGGCTCAAGAAGGGAAATAATCAAGGTTAGAGCAGAGATGAATGAGGTAGAAACTAGAGATATGGTAGAACATATCAATGAAACTAGAAGCTGGTTTTTTGAAAGAATCAATAAGATGATAAACCATTGGCCACACTAATCCAAAAGAAAAGAGAGAAAGCTCAAATTAATAAAATTCTGAATGAGTTATTTATGAGTTATTTATTATGCTCCACAAATAAGTAAAACCATATGATAATTGACTCTCTCTGCTTGACTTATTTCACTCAGCATAATATCTTCCAGTCCCCTCCATGTTGCTACAGTAGTTGATATGCATCCTTTCTGATGGAGGCATAGTACTCCATAGTGTATATGGACCACATCTTCCTTATCCATTCGTCCGTGGAAGGGCATCTTGGTTCTTTGCACAGTTTGTCGACCGTGGCCATTGCTGCTATAAACATGGGAGTATATATGGCTCTTCTTTTCACCACATCTGTATCTTTGGGGTAAATACCCAGAAGCACAATTGCAGGGTCATAGGGAAGCTCTATTTTTAACTTCTTGAGGAATCTCCATACCGTTCTCCAGAGTGGCTGCACCAACTTGCATTCCCACCAAAAGTGTAGGAGGGTTCCCCTTTCTCCACATCCTCTCCAACACACGTTGTTTCCTGTCTTGCTAATTTTGGCCATTCTAACTGGTGTGAGGTGGTATCTCAATGTGGTTTTAATTTGAAACTCCCTGATGGCTAGTGATGATGAACATTTTTTCACGTGTCTGATAGCCATTTGTATGTCTTCGTTGGAGAAGTGTCTGTTCATATCTTCTGCCCTTTTTTTGATATGATTATCTGTTTTGCGTGTGTTGAGTTTGAGAAGTTCTTTATAGATCCTGGATATCAACCTTTTGTCTGTACTGTCATTTGCAAATGACTTCTCCCATTCTGTGGGTTGCCTCTTTGTTTTGTTGACTGTCTCCTCTGCTGTGCAGAAGCTTTTGATCTTGATGAAGTCCCAAAAGTTCATTTTTGCTTTTGTTTCCTTTGCCTTTGGAGACATATCTTGAAAGAATTTGCTGTGGCTGATATCAAAGAGGTTACTGCCTATATTCTCCTTTAGGATTCTGATGGATTCCTGTGTCCCCTTGAGGTCTTTTATCCACTTTGAGTTTATCTTTGTGTATCGTATAAGAGAATGGTCTAGTTTCATTCTTCTACATATAGCTCTCCAATTTTCCCAGCACCATTTATTGAAAAGACTGTCTTTTTTCCACTGTATATTTTTTCCTGCTTTGTCAAAGATTATTTGACCATAGAGTTGAGGGTCCATATCTGGGCTCTCTACTCTATTCCATTAGTCTATGTGTCTGTTTTTATGCCAGTACCATGCTGTCTTGGTGATCACAGCTTTGTAGTAAAGCTTGAAATCAGGTAGTGAGATGCCACCAGTTTTATTTTTGTTTTTCAACATTTCCTTAGCGATTCGGGGTCTCTTCTGATTCCATACATATCTATACAACCTAGAGCAATCTATACATTTAATGCCATTCCGATCAAAATTCCACTGGTATTTTTCAAAGAGCTGGAGCAAATAATCCTAAAATTTTTATGGAATCAGAAGAGAACCCATATCATATGGTTCTTGTTCTTTCTTTTATTAATGTGTTGTATCACATTGATTGATTTGCGGATGTTGAACCATACTTGCAGCCCTGGAATAAATCCCACTTGGTCGTGGTTAATAATCCTTTTAATGTACCGTTGAATCCTATTGGCTAGTATTTTGGTGAGAATTTTCGCATTTGTGTTCATCAAGGGGATTGGTCTGTAATTCTCTTTTTTGGTGGGATCCTTGTCTGGTTTTGGGATCAAGGTGATGCTGGCCTCATCAAATGAGTTTGGAAGTTTTCCTTCCATTTCTATTTTTTTGGACCAGTTTCAGGAGAACACAATTAACTCTTCTTTAAATATTTGGTAGAATTCCTCCAGGAAGTCTTCTGGCTCTTGGCTTTTGTTTGTTTGGAGATTTTGGAAGACTGTTTCAATCGCCTTACTGGTTATGTGTCTGGTCAGGTTTACTATTTCTTAGTGGTTCAGTTGTTGTAGTTTAAATGTCTCTAGGAATGCATCCATTTCTTCCAGATTGTCAAATTGTTGGCATAGAGTTGCTCATAGTATGTTCTTATACTTGTTTGTATTTCTTTGGTTTTGGTTGTGATTTTCCTCTTTCATTCATGATTTTATTTATTTGGGTACTTTCTCTTTTCTTTTTGATAATTCTGGCCAGTGATTTATCAATCTTATTATATCTTTCAAAGAACCAGCTCCTACTTTCGTTGATTTGTTCTACTGTTTTTTTGGTTTCTATTTCATTGATTTCTGCTCTGATCTTTATGATTTCTCTTCTCCTGCGGGTTTAGGCTTTCTTTGCTTTTCTTTCTCCAGCTCCTTTAGGTGTAGGGTTAAGTTGTGTATTTGAGATCTTTCTTGTTTCTTGAGAAGGCTTGTACAGCTATATATTTTCCTCTCAGGACTGCCTTTGCTGTGTCCCACAGATTTTGAACCGTTGTGTTTTCATTATCATTTGTTTCCATGAATTTTTTTCAATTCTTCTTTAATTTCCTGGTTGAACCATTCATTCTTTAGAAAGATGCTGTTCAGTGACCATGTATTTGGGTTCTTTCCAAATTTCCTCTTGTGATTGAGTTCTAGCTTCAGAGCTTTGTGGTTTGAAAATATGCAGGGAATGATCCCAATCTTTTGATACTGGTTGAGACCTGATTTATGGCCCAAGATGTGATCTATTCTGGAGAATGTTCCATGTGCACTAGAGAAGAATGTGTATTCTGTTGCTTTGGGATGAAATGTTCTGAATATATCAGTGATGTCCATGTGGTCCAGTGTGTCATTTAAGGCCTTTATTTCCTTGTTGATATTTTGCTTGGATGATCTGTCCATTTCAGTAAGGGGGTGTTAAAGTCCCCTCCTATTATTGTATTATTGTTAATGTGTTTCTTTGATTTTGTTAATAATTGGTTTATATAGTTGGCTGCTCCCACGTTAGGGGCATAGATATTTAAAATTGTTAGATCTTCTTAATGGACAGACCCTTTGAATATAATATAGTGTCCTTCCTCATCTCTTATTATAGTCTTTGGCTTAAAATCTAATTGATCTGATATAAGGATTGCCACCCCAGCTTTCTTCTGATGTCCATTAGCATGGTAAATTGTTTTCCACCCCCTCAATTTAAATCTGGAGGTGTCTTCGTGTCTAAAATGAGTTTCTTGTAGGCAACATATTGATCGGTTTTGTTTTTTTTAATCCATACTGATAACCTGTGTCTTTTGATTGGGGCATTTAGCCCATTAACATTCAGGGTAAGTATTGAGAGATATGAATTTAGTGCCATTATATTGCCTACAAGGTGACTCTTACTGTATTATGCCTCTGTTCCTTTCTGATCTACTATTTTTAGGCTCTCTCTTTGCTTAGAGGACCCCTTTCAATATTTCCTGTAGAGCTGTTTTGGTGTTTGCAAATTCCTTCAGTTTTTGTTTGTCCTGGAAGCTTTTTATCTCTCCTTCTATTTTCAGTGATATCCTACCTGGATATAGTATTCTTGGCTGCATGTTTTTCTCGTTCAGTGCTCTGAATATATCATGCCAGTTCTTTCTGGCCTGCTAGGTCTCTGTGGATAAGTCTGTTGCCAATCTAATATTTTTACTATTGTATGTTACAGACTTCTTTTCCTGGGGTGGTTTCAGGATTTTCTCTTTGTCGCTAAGACTTGTAATTTTTACTGTTATGTGACAGGGTGTGCCCCTATTCTTGTTGATTTTGAGGGGGTTTCTCTGCACCTCCTGGATTTTGATTCTTGTTCCCTTTGCCATATTAGGGAAATGCTCTACAATAATTCTCTCCAATATACCTTCTGCTCCCCTCTCTCTCTCTTCTTCTGGAATCCCAATTATTCTAATGTTGTTTCGTCTTATGGTGTCACTTATCTCTCGAATTCTCCCCTCGTGGTCCAGTAGCTGTTTGTCCCTCTTTTGCTCAGCTTCTTTATTTTCTGTCATTTGGTCTTCTATATCACTAATTCTTTCTTCTGCCTCATTTATCCTAGCAGTAAGAGCCTCCATTTTTATTGTATCTCATTAATAGCTTTTTTTTATTTCAACTTGTTTAGATTTTAGTTCTTTTATTTCTCCAGTAAGGGATTTTATATATCCAGAGAGGTTTTCTCTAATATCTTCCATGCCTTTTTCGAGCCCGGCTGGAACCTTGAGAATCGTCATTCTGAACTCTAGATATGACATATTAACAATGTCTGTTTTTTTTTAAATTTTTTAAATTTATTTATTTGTCAGAGAGAGAGGGAGAGAGAGAGAGCGCACAGGCAGACAGAGTGGTAGGCAAAGGCAAAGGGAGAAGCAGGCTCCCCGCCGAGCAAGGAGCCCGATGTGGGACTCGATTCCAGGATGCTGGGATCATGACCTGAGCCAAAGGCAGCCGCTTAACCAACTGAGCCACCCAGGCGTCCCAACAATGTCTGTTTTGATTAGGTCCCTAGCCTTCGGTACTGGCTCTTGTTCTTTTTTTGTGGTGCGTTTTTCTGCCTTGTCATTTTTTCCAGATAAAATATATGAAGGAGTAAATAAAATACTAACAGGGTGGCAAAGACCCCAGGAAAATGTGCTTTAAGCAAATCAGAAGGGACCCCAAATCTTGGGGGGAGAAAGGGATAAAATGAAATTCAGAAAAAAATTAATAAAAGAAAACAAATAAAAAATATAAAAAAGAAAAAATATATATATTAGACTGGTGACTAGAACAGGATCACCCACTTAATTTTGGGGTATTTTGGTCTCTTAGAAGAAACTACCTCCCAAAATTTTAAAGAATGAAAAACATATATAAGGGTAAACACAATGAAGGGATGGAATATGCCTATAAAGAATAAAAATAATTTTTTAAAAAAATTTATAAAAAAAGAGTTGATAAAGTAAGTTGGTTAGAAGAATAAAGAAAAAGAAAGTGCAGAGAATTTGCTCAGGCTGGAGACTAGAACAAGCCCGGAGCAAGATTTCAGGTATATTTTGATCTACTAGAGGAAGTTGTACCCCAAATTTTTTAGAAGAAAAATACCCTATGTGTATACAAAAAATAAAGTTAAATACTATGAAGGATAAAATATGACTGTAATAATGAAGGTTCAAAAAAGATTATTATTTTTTTGGAAAGGTATTGTTAATATAAACTAGTTAAAAAAGAAAAGGGTAAAACTTAAAAAAATTAGCAGAAGAAAAAAATATAAAATTAAAGAAAAAATTAAATTAACTGCAAGACTAAAGAATCATGGGGAGAAAGCCATGAATTACGAGCTTTGCTTTCTCCTCCTCTGGAATTCCGCTGCTCTCCTTGGTAAGTGAACTTGTTCTTGGCTGGATTTCTTGTTGATCTTCTGGGGGAGGGGCCTGTTGTAGTGATCATCGAGTGTCTTTGCCTGAGGTGGAATTGCACCGCCCTTACCAGGGGCCAGGCTAAATAATCTCCTCAGTTTTGCTTTCGGGACCTTTTGTTCCCTGAACACTTTCTGTAGAGTTCCGGAGGACGGGAATGAAAATGGCGACCTCCCAATCTCTGGCCTAGAGGAGCCTAGAGCTCAGGGCCCCACTCCTCAGTGCACCCTCTGAGGAAAGCCCCATTCACTCCTGTCTCCCTGGCCTCCAGCTGCGCTCCAAGCTCACCCAGCCTGCGACCAGTTCAAGGTAACCCTGAGCAGCTGGCTTCCCTGCTCTAATACCTGCTAGCTCTGCAACACTCAGACACCTGCGATCCTTCTGTGACCCTGTGGGACCTGGGGCCATGCTGACCCCTCATGGGCTTCACCCTGGTTTAGCCTTTAGAGCGATGTCCCTCAGTGGAGCAGACTTTTAAAAGTCCTGATTTAGTGCTCCGTTGCTCCGCCACTTGCCGGGAGCCAGCCCCTCCCCCCGCAGTCTATCTTCCCATCACTTTGGATTCACTTCTCCGCCAGTCCTACCTTTCAGAATGTGGTCAATTTTCTGTTCCTAGAATTGCTGTTCTTCTCTTCAGTCTCCAGGTGGATTTGTAGGTGTTTGCAATGGTTTGATAAGCTATCTAGCTGATCTCTTGCTACCTGATGTAGTCTCAGCCGGCTACTTCTCTGCCATCTTGACTCCTCCTAGGAAGCTTTTTTAACTAGACTCTAAAATGTTACTGTTATATTTCCAGTAAAGAGGGATTATTACTACCTTTGAAACTAAAGAAACCAAGGCATCTAATGTTTAAGTGACTTTTCCTAGCTTTTACAATTCTTTAGGCCCTCTAGTAAGAATTCGAATAAGATATTTAATCATTGTTTTCCCAATTATATACCAACATCTTCTTGGTTTTGATATTTGATGCCTATCTGAGCATTTCAGTTTCAATTAGAGGTACATTTATAGTTGTGACTCCAGTGGTGACATGATTTTGCACTGAAGCATTTGTATTTTTTTGCCCAGAACAAAAGGTATATATTTCCAAGATGACCCCTTAAAGTTAAGGAAACAGTGTGATACCATGAACTAAAACAAAATGAAACAAACATAGAGCAGATTTTGTACATATCAGAGGGATAAAAAGAAACTAAGTTTTTTTTCTTTTGAATTCCTAATATATCCCAGGAACTGGATTTGATGTTTTAATGTTTAAAATTAAATAGTATTGCTAAATGGAATTATTACCTCCTTTTTACTGACACAAGAACCTGTGACTTAAAGAAGATAAATGACTCATCCAAGACACTTAACTAATAGATGACAGAAGTCAGATTTCAACTGGATCTATTTGATTTTAATATATTCATAACAATGTTATTAAAGACACATATTCAATCAATCACAGAGGATATTTATCATCTACCACCATCTGGAATCCCTGATACAAACAGAATATTGGTCAGGAAGGATTGCTTAGACTCTCTGAAAGACAACCAACTTGATCTTATTTTATCCGATTGTAGGATGCTCAGCTTGAAATATGGAACATTGGCCTTGAAAAGAAAATGAAAAAGAAAACTTTACACTGGAGAAATAACTTGATCCATAGATTCTATGCTAAAATTTTAGTAACTGAAAATAGCCTAGTCATCTCTTGTGGTTATGCATTTTATTCATATGCAAGGTAAGTCAGCAAATTTGACTGTGTACAAAAATTAATAAAGAAACCTTAACCATAATTATCTGTTATATTTATGACTTATTAACTCTTTGCTTCTATATTTTGTGCCAAGAAAATATTATTATATAAAAATTCTGTTTTTCTTTTTGAGAATTTTGCTTGCCTGGTTAATGATGAGAAGGTGGGGGGAGACAATATTCTTTGTAAAAACAACATTATTCTTATTTTGCACATGAATACACATTTAGCATATTATGCTTATTTTATTTTCTACTGGGTTTGTCCAGCAAACCCTGAGGCAGTGAATGAAGATTACTCCAGGCACCTAACTAGGAGAAAGGAGAGTGCTTTGGGACCAGATGCTCTAGTAGTGAAAGATTTCCAAACAAGCTCTGCCTCTACTTTTATTGAGAAAGTTATCAATACATTACGGGAATAACAAAAGCAAGAAGGAGTATGAAGCTTTAATAATCAAGACAGTGTCATAGGGAGTATCATGTGATTAGAACAAGCTGTGCTCTTGACACATGTGCAGGCAGGGAGTATGTGGAGAACATGACTACCAGAAACATGTTTCTAATAATCATTTACTCCCTGGATGAGTACTTTGAGCATAACGAGAATCTGGCTGTTTTCAGCCCAGAAAACTTAAAGGAAGCCCAGTTTTCTGGACACTCCTTCTCTGCTGTTCAACTAGTCTCACCCAGGGAGGGATGTGTTTATTAAATCTTATCTAGCCACGCACTATGAATCCCATAATTTATAGCAGTTAAGTAAGACAAAAATGCTCATTTGTACTATGGCATTTTTCCCCTGTTAAATGATACTCCTTCTGAAGACAAGAATCATGTTTTCTTAATTCCTTCATCTCCTGAAATACAAAAGGGAGCTTAGGTACTTTCACATTGGAAGTATGCAAAAATTTCATTGTATTTAACCATGAAAATTAAAATTAGAATCTTTACAAAATATCAATTGTTGATGTTTCAATCACATTCTCTGGTCTTTTGATTTATTTTTCAAGTGGGAGTATGTCTCACTAGCATCCCCTTCCCCTGCAATTTATAGTCTACAGGAAAGCAAAATCATCATGACTTTCACACATATCTCTTTCCATTTGAAAATGTAAGTGTAAAGAAATAATTACAGCTTATAAAATTAATTAAAATTGTACAATTCTTCTAAAAATAGAAAATATACTTTAAAATTTAAAACTTCACACATGAAGTAATATGCCAGATATAACCTTTATCTATAGCAATTGGAAATTACAAAGGGAAAAAATCCTACTGCTATAATGACAGGAGTTGTTATTCCATACTTTTAACAATGCTCTGGTCTCTATAGAGTAGAGGCCACATACTGTTTAAATAACATATTTTGATTAAACATACAATAAAGTAGCTCCATATTAAACTTGATCATTTGCCAATATTCTTATTTTTATTTTTTTTTCCAAAGAACTTATCTTTTTATCTTTGGCATGTCATTCAATGTGATTGATAGATGATGACTCCAGGGACAGATACTAAAACATGGTAGCTTAGAGCTGAATAGAAAAGAAACTCTGAAGTCATTGTGTCAGTGTTGACCTCTGGTACATGGGTGTTTCTAATGTACTTTTGCTTAGTCATTACTAGAATAGTAATCAAAAAGTATGGCTGTAAGAAAGGTAAAACAGAAATCTAACTTCCATATAACTTCAGCAATTCACCATAGTTTTTTAAAAAGTCCTGAATTTAGAATTTCAGATACACAGAAATCAAGTGTGTCAATTTGCCAGCAAGGCATAGATTGGTATCCACCTTTCTTTATGAATGAATAAATTCAAAAGCCTTCCAGTTTTGAGCTTGTCAAAAAACGAGTTCTTAGAAACTGGGAATGCCCAAGTATTTTGTTGTTGTTGTTGTTGTTGTTATTTTCATCATAAACCCTTCATTTTAGTGTTCCCTTTCTAGGCTTTCTTTTGTTCCTTGTTCTCTTTGTTCTTCCATTCCCAGTTGTTTGTCCGACATAATCACTATTTTTCAGACAGAATTTCAGTGGAACACCATGCACTGAACATGTCCCTAACATTCCTCCCCTCACAAAGATGTATGTGTTATAGTCTTTCAGCCAACACATAAATTAGAATACTCATATCATAAATGCAGCATTCAACAAAAATTCAGTGAGTACCAACACTCTGAGGTTATATACTAAACACCGGAGATATAGAGGATGACTAAAGCACTGTTCATTGAAGAAACTCAGTGTAATTGAGAGACTAAAAGACAACCAGATACTATCCAATATAACAGCTATTATAGTTGAAATATTACAAAATGTCATTGGAGAATAGAAGAGAGAGTGACTAAGTTTAGTTAGCAGGTTGGAAAAGGCCTCAGAGAAAATTTTGTATTTGAAGAAAGTCTTCAGGGATAACAGGTATTTACTTCACAAAGAAAGAGGTAATTTGGCATTCCTGTCAATTCCTGGCCTCAGAGATAATTGAAGAACAACAAATTTTGGGGAAATGAGAAGCAGCTTGACCTAGAACATATGGATTGAACAACAGGAGTTGAAGTTTGAGAGGTAGGTTCAAATCAGGTTATAAAGGTCTGTGAAATCATATCAAAGGAGTTTGTACTTATCTGTGGACAATGAAGAATAATTCTATGGCACTATATAAGGTATCATGATCAACTTTGTGGTGGGCGAGAATAGTTATGTTTGTTTGTTTTCTCATAAAGTAAACTAACATCTTCAGAATGGTTCCATGATTCATATGGAAATTATTCCTCCTATATACAGGTCAAATGTACATGCATCCATAAATCTTCAAAGAGGTAAACACTATGATGAAAATTCTACACACTGAAGAAAGCCAGAGGAGAAGGTATTTGAGGGTGAATGTTTGATCTCCCAATATCAGTCTGAACAGGACAAAGGTGAGTACCCCATTTGCTATTGCAAGGAGTCAACTCTTTGAAGGCACCTGCTTTTGTTTGTTTCTGGTTGTTTTAAGAATTAAAAAAATCATGGATTCTCTAGATTGAATGGGTATATTAGAGATCATCTGGTCCAGTCTTCTCCCAGTATATGAATACCTGTATATCTGCCTACCATAAGGAAATCAAGTCTCTGGTTATCTTCAGCAATGTACAGTCATTACCTTCTGTAGAAGGTCAATTTTTTGTCTGGCAATTTATGTCACTGAGAATATTTCCCTTAAAAGGATTCAACATTTTCCTGCCTTGTCTGTGACCTAGTGCTTCTAATTCTACTATTGGGAGAATGAGAAAATAATTTAGTTCTTTTCTATATTACATTTTTTAAATACTTGAGGATAGCTACCATATCTTTCATTAACACTGTTGTATTTAATCACATATACCCTACTTTAAACTATTAGAATTAGTACATCAAAGTTGGATTATTTGCTGGATTTTTCTAGGCCCAGGAGATAGTATTTCCTTGATAAAGTCTCATTTATCTATACAAAACAACAAGAAATATGAATGAGCATTTTTATCACTACTTTTAAATATAACTTTCACACATTTTCCCAGAAAAATCCATGAAACATGACATATGATAATCTTTAGTTTCCTATCATCCTAGAGTAGATAACTAGGGAATAATTATGTAAGATGAGCCATCTTATGCACAAATCTGAAACTTAATAGCAACAGGGTAAATGGCAAACGTATTTTTCAGTTGTTCATGTTTGATGTCCCATACACAGCAGGATATATGAATGATACATATATCTGCAGGGGTCTGATTATTCTTCTGTGTAAATTAACTTCCATTTAAATTTTGTAAAAATGAGATATGAGGCATGTTTTGTTCATGCTTTCAAGACAATTACACTAAGCCACTTAAGCAAGATGACATCATGTGATGTTTCTAAATATTTAAATTAGAAATCTACAGATGACAAAACTAGTAAATAGAATTAAAGTCTTGTAGAGGAAATGATCCAGATGGACCATTAAGCCACTAGGAAACTATATAAGGGTGAAAGTGAGGAGGAAATGCAGTAGAACAACCCTTCTCCATAATGCAACAAATTAAAATGCTAATAACAGTTCAGGCATCATTTAACTGGTCAAACTCTCTTAAATTGCTTTCAATTTCATACATTTGTGCTAGGATACAGATGTAGACTCATGTCAAAAGGAGTCATAGAAATGATAAGAGAAGATATAGCTGACACAAAATAAACTACATTAATTACAATTCCAAAGCTGAATAATGGAGTAATAGCATTATAAATGTTAAAAATTATCGGTCTGGTTTAATTCTTCTGTATATAGTTGTCCAATTTTCCTAGCACCATTTATTGAAGAGACTGTTTTCCCCCACACACTGGATATTTTTTCCTTCCTTATCAAAGGCTAGTTGACCATAGAATTGAGGGTCCATATATAGGCTCTCTTCTCTGTTCCATTGGTCTATGTGTCTATTTTTGTGCCAGTATCATGCTATCTTGGTAACCACAGGTTTGTAATAAAGCTTCAAATCAGGCAATGTGATGTCCCCAGCTTTGTTTTTCTTTTTCAACATTTCCATAGCAATTCAGGGACTTTATTGGTTCCATAGAAATTTTAGGATTGTTTGTTCCAGTGCTTTGAAAAATGTGGATGGTATTTTGATCCAGATGGTATTGAAAGTATAGATTGCTCTGGGCAGCATAGACATTTTAACAATGTTTGTTCTTATGATCCATGAACATGTAATGTTTTTACATCTTTTTTGGGTCTTCTTCAATTTCTTTCACGAGTACTCTAGTTCCTAGAGTATAGATCCTCTACCTCTTTAGTTAGGTTTATTCCAAGGTAACTTATGGTTTTTAGTGCTATTATAAATGGAATTGATTCTCTAATTTCCCTTTCTACAGTATTGTTGTTAGTGTATAAGTAATGAACTTATTTCTGTGCATTGATTTTCTCTTCTACCACATTAATAGAACATTAATGAATTGTTCGAGCAATTTGGGGGTGGAGTCTTTTGGGGTTTCCACATAAAGTACCATTTAATATGAGAAGAGAGAGTTTGACTTCTTTGCTAAACTGAACACCATTTATTTATTTATTTATTTATTTATATTGTTCTTTCATTGTTGTTGTTGTTTGATTGCTGCTGCCAGGACTTCTAGTACTATGTTGAACAACAGTGGCAAGAGTGGGCATCCTTGTCATGTTCTTGATCTCAATGGGAAGGCTCTCAGCTTTTCCCTGTTAAGAATGATATTTGCTGTGGATTTTTAAGAGATGGATTTTATGAAGTTGAGGAATGTTCTCTCTATCCTTATACTCTGAAGAGTTTCAATCAGGAGTAGATGCTGTATTTTGTCAAATTATTTTTCTGCACCAATTGAGAGTACCATGCAATTCTCTATTCTCTTATTAATTTGTTCTATCACACTGATTGACTTGAAAGTGTTGAACCACCCTTACATTCTAGGGATAAGTCCCACCTGTCATGGTGGATAATATTTTTAATGTACTGTTGGATCCTACCATTCTTTAACACCATACACAAAGATAAACTCAAAATGGATGAAAGACCAAAATGTGAGACAGGAATTCATCCAAATCCTAGAGGAGAACATAGGCAATAACCTCTTTGACATTGGCCACAGCAACTTCTTTCAAGACACATCTCCAAACGCAAGGGAATCAAAAGCAAAAATGAACTTTTGGGACTTCACCAAGATAAAAGAGGTTTCTTCACAACAAAGGGAACAGTCAACAATACAAAGAGCCAACCCATGGAATGGGAGAAGATATTTGTAAATGACACTACAGGCAAAGGGCTGATATACAAGATCTATAAAGAACTTCTCAAACTCAACACCCAAAAAACAGATGATCAAGTCAAAAAATGGAGAGAAGACATGAACGGACAGTTCTCCAATGAAGACATAAAAATGGCTCAGAGACACATGAAAAAATGTTCATCCTCATTAACCATCAGGGGAACTCAAGTCAAAACTACATTGAGATACCATGCTACACTAGTTAAAATAGCAAAAATTAACAAGGAAAGAAAAAACAAGTGTTGGAGAGGATGTGGAGAAAGGGGAACCCTCTTACACTGTTGGTGAGAATGCAAATCGGTGCAGCCACTTTGGAAAACAGTGTGGAGATTCCTCCAAAAAAAAAAAAAATAGAGCTACCTTATGACCCAGCAATTGCACTACTGGGTATTTTCCCCAAAGATACAGATATAGTGAAAAGAAAGGCCATCTGTACCCCAGTGTTCATAGCAGCAATGTCTACAAGCCAAACTGTGGAAGAGCCAAGATGCCCTTCAACAGATGAATGGATAAACAAGATGTGGTCCATATATACAGTGGACTATTACTCAGCCATCAGAAAGAATGAATACTCAACTTTTGGATCAACATGGATATGACTGGAGGAAATTATGCTAAATGAAATAAGCCAAGCAGAGAAAGTCAATTATCATATGATTTCACTTATTTGTGGAACATAAGGAATAACATGGAGGACATTAGGAGAAGGAAGGGAACAGTGAAGGGGGCAAATCAGAAGGGGAGATGAACCATGAAAGACTGTGGACTCTGAGAAAGAAAGTTAGGGTTTTAAAGGGGAGAAGGATGGGGGACGGGTGAGTCTGATTTTGGGTATTTAGGAGGGACATATTGCTTGAAGCACTTGGTATTATAGGTAAAGAATGAAGCTTGTAACACTGCATCAAAAACTAATGGTGTACTGTATGGTGACTAACGTATCATAATAAAAAAAATTGGTCTGATCAGTGTTTCTTATTATTTTACCAACTCAGCTTCTATTAACATGAATATGGCCTACTTTTCACATATTATTTAAGATGGAGGATCGAGAACCCTGAGGGAACATAAATATAAGTCAAACAAATGCTGGATTATTTCTTCTGTATCACATTAACATGCTGGGACAGTATTTCTCAGACACTTGGATTGATCCCTTTGAGTTATTAAAACAGTCAAACTGCTATCAATCCCTGTATCTGTAATGAAATACTGAAAAACAGAATTTAAAGAAGAATTTAAAGTCAAGCCTGCCAACCATTGGTTTAGCTGTTCTTCTGAACAAGTTGCTATCATTGACCTATGGCTTCATCAGTTGGATCTATTCTGTCTATCAAACTTGGTAAAGAAAGTTATAAGAATAGTACTCATCACACAATTTAGAGAACATCATTCGTGTGTATTCCAATATTCCTTGAAGCATATATGAAATACAAGCGAAGAAAGAGGATATATATATATGTATATACATATATATAGTGTACAAAGAGAATTATATATATATATAAATATATATATATATAGTGTACAAAGAGAATTATACTCCCCCAATGTACAAAGAGAATTATACTCCCCCAATGTTTTGTATATACAAGGTACTCAAAAATATTTGAGTACCTTGTATATAATATGTACATTGTATATATATATAATATATACCTATAGATACATATACACATAGATATATATATATATTTAATATATATATCTATTGTATGTATATATATAGTGTACAAAGAGAATTATATCTATATAGTGTACAGAGAGAAATATATATATATATATATATATAGTGTACAAAGAGAATATACTCCCCCAATGTTTTGTATATACAAGGTACTCAAAAGTATTTGCTAAATCATTCAATTATAATTAAGCAGATTTTAACTAATCAAAATTTAGCAACACTTTAGGTGTTGCAACCCAATAATTTGGTCAAGACAATCAGGGACTGTCACTGTCAAAACCACCTTTCCAAGGTGCTTGCCATGGAGGCAGAGCCCTAAGTATGCCCTCAGAGTAACCTTCTAAAGAGCTTAAGCCTGATCAAAAACAAGACAGTTACTTAGCATAGTTAATGACACTGGGAAAGGCTATTCAGGGGTATTTACTTTTAAATTGGAAAAAAAATCAAATATTTATAAAAAGAAGAAGATGAAAAACAACCTAAGGGTTTTGAAGGGGTGGGGGGTGGGAGGTTAGGGGAGCCAGGTGGTGGGTATTAAGGAGAGCACGTATTGCATGGAGCACTGGGTGTTGTGCAAAAACAGTGAATACTGTTACACTGAAAAGAAATTAAAAAAAAAAAAAAGATGAAAGGGAAACCTCCAGGTCTGAATATACACTATGGCTCATAAATGGTCTCTTTTACTAATTCTTTGTTCTCAGTGAAAATGACCATAGTCTTTTATTACACATATGAAGTAAAAATGCGGAGAAAAGCTTGAATTTCTGCTGAGAGAGTCTAAGCTAAGAAAATTTTATTTTTTTTCTTCCATGTTCAGAAAATGAGAAATTCGATACACTAAAAAATACTATTCAGAATAGTAACCTCTGAAAACTGTTTTTAAGTATTGTCTACACTATCCAAAATTTTCAAGAGAGAAAACATGCATTTTTTCTTGAAAGATCTTTTGTCTTATTTATTTCATTTTCTCACTCAAAATCAGATCATAATTTATTCTTTAAAATATTTAACTGAGCTACACAATGTGGCTTATAAGGTATCTATGACAAAATGCTTAAATCAAGTTTAACAAACTTTTATTTTTTAATCTTTTCTTAAAGATTTTTAAATTTATTTATTTGACAGAGAGAGAGATCACAAGCAGGCAAAGAGAGAGGGGGAAAGAGGCTCCCTGCTGAGCAGAGAGACTGACATGGGGCTTGAACCCAGGACCCTGAGGCCATGACCTGAGCCGAAGGCAGAGTCCTAACCCACTGAGCCACCCAGGCACCCCTAATCTTTTTTCTTTCAGTTTTCTTTAGATATAATTGATATATAGCACTGCGAAAGTGTAAGCATGCAGCATAATGATTTGACATATATATATATATTGTGAAGGGGTTACCATAAGTTTATTAGTATCCATCATGTTATGTAAATTTCTTTCTATAAAAGAAAAAAATATATTATTTTCCTTGTGATGAGCATTTTTAGAATTTACTCTTTTAGCGCCCTTCAAATATACCATCCAGCAGGGTTAGCTATAATCATCATGTTATTTTTTTAATTTTAATTTTTTATTTTTTTCAATTAGCCAACATATGGTACAACATTAGTTTTTGATGTAGTGTTCAACAATTCATTAGTACTGTGTAACACCCAGGGCTCATCACAACATGTGCCTTCCTTAATAACCATCACCTGGTTACTCCATCCCCGCACTGCCCTCTTTTCTGTAGACCTCAATTTGTTTCCAGGAGTCCAGAGTCTCTAATGGTTCTTCTTTCTCTGATTTCTTCCCATTTAATTTAATCAAACCCTTAGAAGTAACTTTTGCTTAACAGGAGATGGATGGAATAGAGGAGCAAGTTAAATGTACCACAAAGAAACAGAGAAATATAGAATATGTGACAATATATAGGGCAATTTTTCTGCTTTCTTCACAAGTTTATTATTATGAAAACTGGGGACCTATTTAAATTGTAGGAGATTAAGGAGACATAACAACCAAATGGAATATGTGAATCTTGGTTGGATGCTGTTTTTTTGTGTTTTTTTTTTTTTTTAATTTGAAATATTTCAGGATCATTTGGGAACTACTGAATATGGATTGGATAGTAGATAATATTAGGGAATTATTGTTATTTTATTAGAGGAAATAATGAAATTTTGGTATTAAGGAGATTCATGTGAAAGTAGTTATGAAGAACTATTAAGATGTAGGCAACTCATATTCAAATGGTTCAGTAATGTACATATACGTAGATGGAAAGGTAAATAAAGCAACTATGGTAAAATGTTGACAATTCTTGAATTTAGATGGCAAGTTTAAGGATTTTCATACAAGTACTCTGTAATAAGAAGTTGGGAAATTTAAATAACCTATTTGATTAGGAAAACTTAGAGATGCATGGAGCACTGGGTGTGATGCATGAACAGTGAATGCTGAAACACTGAAAAGAAATAAAATAAAATAAAATAAAATGAAAAAAAATTAAAAAAGGAGATGTTGTTATATACAGACATACACAAATACATGCATACATTTTATATGCCTACATTGTGCCAGATAGTAATTTAGATACTGGAGATGTCCTCAAGGACAAGACATTTATAGTCCTTCTTCAGTGCGATCATTGAGAAGTAGTGTTAAGGGGCAGAAGTTAGTGAAAAATGAATAAGTAATTAAGTAAAGAACATTAATTTATTAATATAAGTTGAAATTCACAAGTTTCAAGAGTATAATTTAATGTTTTGCTAAATTTAAAGTGTTATATACCCACCAACACGATCTAATTTTAGAGTATTTCCATCATGTGTAATTCCTTATGCCAGGATACAGCTGATCCTCTCTCCTACTCTCAGCCCCAGGCAAAACTAACCTATTTTCTATCTCTATAAATTTGCCTCTTTTGGACATTCCAAACAAATGCAATCATATAATATGTGACATTTGTTTGGCTTCTTAATGTATTTTTTGAGTTCCATCCATGTTGTAGTATGCATCAGTATTTCTTCTTATGGCTGAATAATATTCCTTGTATACTTATACAACATTTTGTTTATCCATTCACTAGTTAGTGGACATCTGAGTTCTTTCCACTTTGGGGCCTTTGTGAATAGAGCTGCTGTGAACATTCATGTACATATCCTTATAAGATATATTTTATTTTTTCAAGGGGGGAGTAGACACCTCCAGTTGGAATTGTTAAGTTACATAATGATTATGTGTTTAAACCTTTGAAGTTCCAGGCTGTTTTTGAAAGTGACTAAAATGAACAACTCAGGAAACAACAGATGTTGGGGAGGATAGGAAGAAAGGAGAACTCTCTTACACTGTTGGTGGGAATGAAAACTGGTGAAGACACTTTGGAAAACAGTATGGAGGTTCCTCAAACATTAAAAATAGAATGACTCTATGACCTAGCAATAGTACTAGTAGATATTAATCCAAAGGATACAAAAATAGTGATTCAAAGGGGCACATGCACCCTATGTTTATAGTAACAATGTCCACAGCAGCCATAAAATGAAAAGAGCCCAGATGTCCCCATCAACAGGTGAATTGATAAAGAATAATATGTATAATATATATTATTTAGCCATTAAAAAGAGCAGAATATTGTCACTTACAATGACATGGATGGAGCTAAAGGCTATTATGCTAAGCAAAATAGTTCAGAGAAAGGCAAACACCATATGATTTCACTCATATGTGGAATTTAAGAAACAAAACAGTTGAACACAGAGGAAGGGAAGGAAACATAAGTTAAAAACAGAGAGAGAAGAAAACAATAAGAGACACTTAACTGTAGGAAACAATCTGAGGGTTGCTGGAGGGGAAGTGAGTAGGGGGATGGGGTAAGTGGGTGATGGACGTTAAGGAAGGAACTTCCTTATGTAATGAAGTTCCAGATGTAATGAACACTGGGTGTTATATGCAACTGATGAATCAATAAATTCCACCCCTGAAACTAATAATACACTATATGTTAACTAAATTGAACTTCAATGAAAAACAATTTAAAAAGAAAGTGATTAGGAGGAGGAGGAGCAAGATGGCAGAGAAGTAGCAGCTGAGACGGCATCAGGTAGCAGGAGATCAGCTAGATAGCTTATCAAAACATTGCGAACACCTACAAATCCAACGGGAGATCGAAGAGAGGAAGAACAGCAATTCTGGAAACAGGAAATTGACCACTTTCTGAAAGGTAGGACCGGCGGAGAAGTGAATCGAAAGCGACGGGAGGATAGACCGCGGGGGAGGGGCCGGCTCCCTGCAAGCGGCGGAGCAACGGAGCACTAAATTGGGACTTTTAAAAGTCTGCTCCACGGAGGGACATCGCTCCAGAGGCTAAACCGGGTTGAAGCCCACACGGGGTCAGCGTGGCCCCAGGTCCCGCAGGGTCACAGAAGGATCGGGGGTGCCTGAGTGGCGCAGAGCTAGCAGGTATCGGAGCGGGAAGCCAGCTACAGAGACAGAGCCGAGGAGTGAGCTCTCAGCTCGGAGTTACCTTGAACCGGTCGCAGGCTGGTTGAGCTCGGAGCGCGGCCAGAGGCGAGGGATATGGAGTAGCCGGGACTTTTCTCTGAGGAATGGAGCCCCGAATCTCAGCTCTTCCAGGCCGGAGACTAGGAGGCCGCCATTTTCATTCCCGTCCTCCAGACTCTACGGAAAGCGCTCAGGGAACAAAAGCTCCCGAAAGTGAAACCGAGCGGATTACTCAGCCCGGCCCCTGGTAAGGGCGGTGCAGCTCTGCCTCGGGCAAAAACACTTGAGAATCACTACAACAGGCCCCTCCCCCAGAAGAACAAAAGAAATCCAGCCAAGACCAAGTTCACTTAACAAGGAGAGCAGCGGAAAGCGCTCAGGGAACAAAAGCTCCCGAAAGTGAAACCGAGCGGATTACTCAGCCCGGCCCCTGGTAAGGGCGGTGCAGCTCTGCCTCGGGCAAAAACACTTGAGAATCACTACAACAGGCCCCTCCCCCAGAAGAACAAAAGAAATCCAGCCAAGACCAAGTTCACTTAACAAGGAGAGCAGCGGAACTCCAGAGGAGGAGAAAGCAATGCGCGGAATTCATGGCTTTCTCCCCATGATTCTTTAGTCTTGCAGTTAATTCAATTTTTTTCTTTAAAGGGCATTTTCCTAGGGTCTTTGCCACCCTTTTAGTATTTTATTTGCTCCTTCATATAA
>PISX010028349.1:0-21685 GCA_004024625.1 Mellivora capensis | reverse complement strand
ATTTACCCTAAAGATACAAACGTAGTGATCCGAAGGGGCACGTGCACCTGAATGTTTATAGCAGCAATGTCTACAATAGCCAAACTATGGAAAGAACCTAGATGTCCATCAACAGATGAATGGATAAAGAAGAGGTGGTATATATACACAATGGAATACTATGCAGCCATCAAAAGAAATGAAATCTTGCCATTTGCAACGACGTGGATGGAACTCAAGGGTATCATGGTTAGTGAAATAAGTCAATCAGAGAAAGACAACTATCATATGATATCCCCGATATGAGGAAGTGGAGATGCAACATGGGGGGCTGGGGGGATAGGAAAAGAAGAAAAGAAGCAAGATGGGATTGGGAGGAAGACAAACCATAAGTGACTCTTAATCTCACAAAACAAACTGAGGGTTGCTGGGGGGAGGGGGGTTGGGAAAGGGGGGTGGAGTAATGGACATTGGGGAGGGTATGTGCTATGCTTAGTGCTGTGAAGTGTGTAAACCTGGCGATTCACAGACATGTACCCCTGGGGATAAAAGTACTTTATATGTTTATAAAAAATAAATTATTAAAAAAAATTTTTAATACAATTTTATAAAAAAAAATCAAGATGCATTCATCTTGAACCATGCTTTTTAAATGATATTGCTGAAAATGTACCTACATGGTATGATTTGTACATTTCAGGTTTTCAGATTTCTTCAGGATAGAGCCACATGATAAACAAGCTCACAAATAATTGTATTTAGACCAAACAAATGCACTGGGAATAATAGTGTTGTTACATTTTTTTTTAACTTTAACAAAATATATTAATAAAAGATATTTTATTTTCAATAAAAAAAAGGAGCATATGATGAAATGCTCTACATACCTATGAAAACGTCAAAATCCAGAACACTGACAATACGAAATGCTGGCAAGAATGTGGAGCAATGAGAATTCTCATTCATTGCTGGTAGGAATACCAAATGACACAACCACTTTGGAAGATAATTTGGTAATTTCTTATAAAACTAACACATTTCTATCATATGATCCAGAAGTTGAACTCCTTGGTATTTATCTGTTCACACAAAATTTGCTCATGAATGTTCATAGAAGCTTTATTCATAACTGCTCAAACTTGGAAGGAACCAAGATGCCCTTCAGTAGGTAAATGGATAAAAATGAGATATATCCAGACAGTAGAATATTATTCAGAGCTAAATAGGGATAAACTATCACACCATGAATCGACAAGGAGAAAACTTACATGCATGTTCTTAAGTGAAAAAAGTTAATCTGGAAACACAACATATAGTATGATTCCAACTATATGACATTCTAGAAAAGTTAAAACTATAGAGACAGTCAAAACATGGGTGGTTGTCAGGGGTAGGAGAGATGAACAGGTAGAACACAGAGGATTTTTAGGGCAATGAATCTAATCTGTACAATACTCCAATGGTAGATGCATGTCATTTTAATTTTGTCCAAACCCACAAAATGTACAATATCAAGTGTAAACCCTAACATAGACTGTGTACTCTGGGAGATACTGATGTGTCTAAGTATGTTCATCAGTTGTAACAGAATTATCACTGTAGTGAGTGATGTTGCTAATAGTAGAGGTTATGCCTATGGGGGTGCAAGGGGCATATGGGAATGCTCTGAGACTTCAATTTTTCTGTGAACCTTAAATTCCCCTAAAAACAGTCTTTAAAAAAATAACTAATATCATTCTATACATCCTTTTGATTTTGTTTCTCTAGAGAATCCTAATATAGAGTTCAAAATTTATTTGTTGAAAAGATGATTGTGTACTTAATCAATCTCTTTGAGGAAGATGAAATTGAGAGAAGTTAAGGGATTAGCTCAAGGACATACAGCTACCCAGTAGAGGGATGGAATCTGAACTCACTTGCTTTTCAAGTCTAAGCCCTGACTCTCTTCCAAATATGTAGACTCTCATGCCCAGTGGAAACAGAACCCAAGGTAAATAAGTCCTGATGGAATCTGGATTGTTGGAGAAGTTGTGCCAAAAAGGGACACCCCTGATGTGGGGAAGCCTTCCCGACCCTTCTCAATGATCAGAGCCTTAAGAGCACCACATGCCCTGTAGATACAAGCATTTCAGATGCTATTGAACATGAGGCCAACTTCACAGATCTCTCCACAGCTGTCCATGTCAGAAAGAGTAACAATATCATAGGACAATGTCATACGATATCCGTGAGACATAAGATATGTCTTGGCAGGAAATGGCTATCCCCTTGTTTTAAGCCAATAATCCTAAACAATATGTTTTCTAATTATGAAGATGGATCCAAATTTATAGTGATTTTAAAGTAAAAACAATGGCTTATATAATTTATGCCCTTTGTCATTCTAAAAAATGTTAATTTATATTATCACACTTCTAGATAAAGACCTTATCTAGGACCTGATATACCTACCAATAAAGCTCTTGAGACTTACTAATCACTGTAGTCTTGGAAAACAAAAAGAGAAATAAAATATGTCAGATTTTGACAATAAAGATGCTTTTTAATGTATGTGTCTGATATAAAGATGTTTAAAAGCAGAGAAAATATATCAATAATTTCTTAGAAGAATGCATTAAAAAGCCTTCACATTCCAATTCTATTTTATATAACCTCACATCCAGGGAAACTTTTAATATTGCTCTAGATTCTTGAAATGACACGATTTTTTAACTGAAACACAGAATCTGACAGTACCTTTTTCTCTACCATCATAATCATATAAGCAGTATTGTTTGTTACACTGGTAGGAAGCATTAGACATTCTCTACTGGCAGAGAGAATCCTGTGCAAAACCATTAGGAATAGATCCAGTGATTTATAAATAACATCGCATAGGATACAAAAGAACTAAACACTTCAAATGTCAAGGAAAGACACATTTCAAGAACCTTTCCATTAACCCTTAAATATTTAGAACTATGATTTTTATTATTTTTCGTGTGGTTTTACTGTTTGGCACAATAAAATCTTCTCCAACTGGCAAATGCAAATTTCATGTTTAAATTTGCTACTCAATCAATAATGAAATACCATAATCCTCTTATAATACATTTTTTAAAAGTATAATGTGCAGTAAAATAGCAATCTCCCATCCTACTAGAGTGTTATTTGATACAACTTTCCTGGAAAGTAGGTGTCAAGTACGAAAATGGGTTTATACCTTTTGTCTCAAAAATCTAATTCTGGAAGTATATACCATTCTTTTAAAATTAAAGATGTGGACAAAATATTTATTATTTTTTCTGTCTTTCAGGTGCCTATGAGGCAGCCCCCAAAATGAGTTTTATATTTACCATTTAGTGGTGTTCAGGAGCCAGCTGAAATCTGCTCATGAAAGACAATGATTAAATTTTCAGGAATTTTATGAACTGGTTGCTTAAATAAGACCTTTAATAAAAATGAAATTATATAATTGTCCAATTTAATAATTTATATTAAAAATACTTAAAACTCACTCTTACTACTGATTTTATCACATTTTACCATTTCTATGCTCTTCAGGTTCTTTACACCTGTTATTCTTGCAAGTAGAAACATAATGGTAAGCTACGGTACCCATTCAACTCCGTGTTCAGTAATATCACATCTGTAGCTTGAAATTGTCCATGATAAGAGTATTTACACTTCAGAAATCAGCAAGTGCTACAGATCAGAGCTTTATTTCTTGTTTTGTTGGTTGTCTGAACAAGTATTCCTCAACTGTCTTTATTTCATTTTTATCCCCCCCACCCAAGGAGCCCTTTTGGATATTTTTGTCCTAATTGTCCTACCATGAAATATTTAAACCACATAGTTCTGTTTATATATTGTATGTATATCTATGCTTTCTGCATGGAAAGTAACATTTTTTTGCCCCAACCTGACAACTAGTTTTCGCTCCCATGAGGCCATATAACCTCCTTTGACAATGAATGGTATAAACTTAAGGTGATGGGACAATGTCAATAATGCAGATTAAACTCAAGGATCTCATGTCTATACACATTACTTTGTAGACACCACAACAAACTGAGAAATATTCTTCCAGTATTTGAAAACTATCATCCCATTCAACAAAGGAGTCTCTAATGTCATTTACAAACTAGTGGTTTCATTATATCTTTGTTGTTTTACCTTTGTCTTATACGTTCATGTAAATGAAAAATCAATCAATATTCACACTAGAAATATATCCATTTGTCAATCACAACCAACTACTGGTTGGCTATAGTTGCAAACTTCAGTAAAAATTGACAGCATTCTGTGAGAAGCAAATGGCTATATGGAATTTACAATAAAGAGTATTTTATCATTATCTGTAAATTGCATGTTATAATATTTTATATCAGTAAGGTTTATAAAAAGTATGGATGGGGGTGCCTGGGTGGCTCAGTAGGTTAAAGCCTCTGCCTTTGGCTCGGGTCAGACAGAGACTAATTGCTGGCTGGTCAGTGAGTGAACACTAGTTTTGTATTGTTGCTGTACACTTGTTACTCTAATTCTATGTCAGTGGTGTTAGCAAGAAGCATGTTCAAGGTAAAACCACTCTCTGAAGTATTTTTATTGGTATTTTTAGAGACTCTGCATACAAATCCATGCATGATTACTATCCTAATCTATGCAACTCTTATTTTGGAACCAAAGACCAGCATCAGGAAGAATATATAGTCCTCCAATTTGTATGAATGCATGCTTTACGAATTTTGCTCACTAACATTCAGATACAGACCGTGCTGAGGAAGAATCACAGAGCTTTTCAGCAGACTTCCTTGCAAACTTTCAAGAAGGATTGGGGCATTGTTTTTTTTTTTTTTTCTATTGAAAAACCAAAGGAAGAAAGAAGTACTATTTCATTGAATTCTGGCAATTAAGTGTAAATCCTCAGGAAAACAATACAATAATCAGGAATCAAATTTTAAAAACCTAAATCTTGAGAAGCACTTACTTAAAATGTTCTCTCTTTCTTTTTTCTTAACTGTATAAGAACCAAGAAGGGTAAAACCTTCCCTTTGATCCAATTAAAAAAAATAAGATCAATAAAATCCTCTTTCTTACTCTTTAGGCCTCTTCTTGCTATTATCTGTTTGTATCTGGCTTATCATCTAACTCCAATACTTCTAAAGAAAACAATAAAGCAGATAACAGTTAAAAGAGGCAAGTTCCAAGACTGCCATATTTTAATCATAGGAAGAAATAATGTTCTTTCACATAAGTATGTTACTTATATCCTATAGGGGTCTCTAATCAAAACGTTTAATTTATAGAAAACAGATGGCTCTAGCTTTCCTCCCAACTTCTGTTTGTTATGAGAAATCTGAAGCCAGAGATATTTCCCTTAGCGAGCCTAAAAATTTAGATAGATGATATAGAAAGAGAAAGAGTTAGTTATAGGCATAAATTCTGAGTCATTATCATTCACTGGTCTAAAAAGGCTGGTCCATAGCCTCAGAAAGATTATCAGTTGTTTGTCCCAAATGACACAGATCACATGTGAAAGGAGGTTTTGTACAGTTCTCATGGGACTCTGTAGTCCAATGGAGCCTCATGTTTCTGTGTTGGCTGCCCGACGCATATCACCGGATCTCCATGTAGCTAGGCTTTGTGGACGAACTAGTAAGCAGTACTGGCTCTCCTTGGGGCTGTAACATTCTGCCATAAGGCAGTGGAAGTGTGACCAGAGCCAAGGAAAATTCAAGATAAAATAATTCACACAGAGGAGATGATATTCACCTCTACTGTTCAAGTCAGTGGTTAATTATAATAGGTAAAATATCAAAATTGTCAGGATAATTATAAGGCATGCTTCATTTTGTGTAACATGTATATAAATAAAATGATTAAAAAGAGCTTCAGAGTCAAACAGATCAGGGTTAAAAACCCTTTCTTGTCACATCATATTAGCTGTGTGGATAATCTGAGGCATCATAAGCTGCTAATTTCCAAGTCTCAGTTTTCCCATCCATACAATGAAGCGAAACAATACAAAGCAAAAACGAAAACCAGGGGCACCTGGGTGGCTGCGTGAGTTAAGTGGCAGCCTTTGGCTCTGGTCATGATCCCAGAGTCCTGGGATGGAGCCCCGAGTTGAGCTCCCTGCTCAGCGAAGTGCCTGCTTCTCCCTCTCCCTCTGCGTGCTACTCCCCCGTTTGTGCTCTCTCTGTCAAATAAATAAATAAAATCTTAAAAAAAAAAAAAAAAAAAGAAAACCAAAACAAAAAAAGGACCAAGTGAAAATCTGAGAGTTAACTGATATGACTTATGTCACGTCATTAGCTCATATGAAGACTGAAAGAAAATGGCATTTTTACTTCCAACTCCGTGACACACATTGTGCCTTATTTTTATGTCATTTTTTATGTACAAGCTGATTGCAAGCAATAAGTTACGCTGAAGTTCAAGCAAAAGAATGGTGAAAAGTGAAAGCAGGGTGGTAAGAATACGGAATGTAGAAGCAAACCTGATTATGATCCATGGCTCCACTACTTACTGGATTGTGAGCAGATCATCTGGTGTCTCTGACTTCCTCACACGCAAACTGCAAGGAGTAGCAACCTTGGAGGTTTCTAGTGAAGATTTTGCATACTGTGTATAAAGCACACAAATATTCTACCTAGCACACGCAATTATTATAAGCAAAAAGTGTCATTGAACTGGAAAATGTACATTTGGGATTGGGAAATGAGACAGTTCCTAACAATAGCAATAATTATACCAACTTACATTAGCATTAAACTTTATCACTTCAAATATCCTCTATCTTAAGCACTTTTTGAAGTCTGCAGGGTAGGCATTATGCCCATTCTCAAAATGAAGGAAGTAAATTTGACATTTTTATAATCTGTGAAGAGGGGTGAGTGTGTGGGGGGAGGGCACGTGTGTGCACACATGCATGTGCACATACACGTATATACATGTGTATGAGAAAAAGAAAAGTCACATTACTGGATAATTATATTTTAATGAGGTGGGAACATCTCCAGCAATGACTGATGTTATTAAAGATGAAGAATGCTGAGGAGTGAAAAATGTTTTAAATCCTCTGCGCCTTCAAAGTCGCTGCTCTTCCACTTCCACATATTTATGTGAATCACTATTGTTTGATGAGCCATTTTCTCCTAAGTGGCATTATTGAAAAGATTAATGAGCCAGGAGACCTGGTGAATTAAATTAACATTTTTAAAGTTAAAATTTATCCAGATTAATAATAATTAAGCCTAGAGAATATTCAAGGACAATACCACCAAAATCAATCTTATACCACTGTAAAATTAATTCACTTTGTATACTTGAGTTACTTATGAAAAGATCTTTCAACACCAACGAATGTAATTGTTTAGCACTGCAACTGTTGTTCAGAAATACAAGTTTAAAGGTTCAAGGAGAATGGAGTGTGGAATGAAATGCACGCAACTTATTAGAAATCAGAATTAAGGGGCGCCTGGGTGGCTCAGTGGGTTAAAGCCTCTGCCTTTGGCTCAGGTCATGATCCGAGGGTGCTGGGATCCAGCCCTGCATCCGGCTCTCTGCTTAGCAGGGAGCCTGCTTCCTCCAATCTCTCTCTCTCTGCCTACTTGTGATTTCTGTCTGTCAAATAAATAAATAAAAGTCTTAAAAAAAAAAAGAAATCAGAATTAAAATGAATGCACTGAGTGAATAAAAACTCACATTTGAGACAATAACATTCTTAAAACATCCAAGCCTTTAATTTACTGTTTTGGAGACTAGATAATCAGACTGATCCTGCCTAGACTCTATCCAATCATAGCAGGAGTGAGAGTTTCCAATATGCAGAGTAACTGTGAACAGTATGTCTGTTCCATTTAGACTTTGTCTTATTTTATGGCTATATCAGTGCTACCCACATGCTGCCCTTAAAAAACCCAAACCAAGAACTTTCAAGGTCTTCTTTTTTCCCTCCTAGAAGGGAAATATTTCAAGGTGGAAAAGAATCAGCTCATTAAGGCAAACTTCTGCTATCTTTTTAGATATCTCCCTCCTTCTCAATTCTCTTACTTTGATTAATCCCATCACTGCTGTACTACTCCTCCCCCCAAATGCGTACTGCCCCCACTTCATGTTTTCATCTTGACAATAGTGTCCATTAAGGTAGATCTTTGTTTCCTTTTAGCTCAGAGGAACTTGGATTTTAAAATGGATTGAGGAGGGGCGCCTGGGTGGCTCAGTGGGTTAAGCCTCTGCCTTTGGCTCAGTCATGATCCCAGGGTCCTGGGATCCAGCCCCACATCTCTGCTTTCCAGGGAGCCTGCTTCCCCCTCTCTCTCTCTGCCTGCTGCTCTGGCTACTTGTGATCTCTCTCCTTCTGTCAAATAAATAAATAAAATCTTTTAAATAAATAAATAAAGTGAATTGAGGAAGGGGCAAAAATAAAGATATATATGAAAATCATGAAAACATCTTGTGTTTATACCTGGATTATTTACTTTAGAGTTTATGGTTGTCTCAAAGGAGGAATTTTTCTCTTAGATATCTTCACACTGTCTTATAGCAAAAGCAAAAAAAAAAAAATCAGATCCCCAATTGTGACTATTTCATGGTCTTCCTTCCACATTCCAAAGTCTGTCTGAAGAATGATGTTTTGGAGATATTCTAGGTAACTAGTTCTGAAAATATTCTCATCTTCTAGAGGTCTATCACCATTTACCTATCATCAGAGAAATCCTATACCAAAAGATAATATGGAGAAATAGAAACAAAGAGCACATATCAAGTCCTATAACAAAATTTACACATACACATACACTGTTACCCTCACACCCACCATAACCAAGGGAAGAATCCCAAAATCAATGAAATACTCATTGGTTTCCTAGAGCAGAATCCTGTCAAGAGTTTATTAGAATGACCCATTAATCTGACTGGCCAGTGGACATTTGGTGTGGCTGTGTCCATAGTAAAAACTTGATTTTTTCCTTATACTTTTCCCATTCCATTTAATTGATGATATATGGAGCAGAAACTCAGTATGAAAACTTACTAATAGAAACTTATATAAAAGGGGGAAATAGGAAAAGGGATTATTTTGAGAAAAGGGAAGGAGCTTTAGAGTCATAAGACTTGTGTCTGAGCTCTAGATTCACTGTTATTGTGTTACTATACATGACACCATTTATTTTGAAAGTTCAAAGATAATTGTTCTAGTCTGAATCAATGTCTCCAAGTGGATGTTCTCTTTCAGCAGTGGTGGAGTGAGGGATTTGAAGTCACATAAAATCTGTATTTATGATTATATACTCTTATATAGACCATTTAATCCTCTGAGCCTCAATCAACATACCTATTCAAGGGAGTAATGAAACAGCCCTTCTAGTTATTTTATGGATAACATGAAATTAAGTACACCAAAATATTTTCAGGGAATAAAAGATCAATAAATATCCACTCTTTTTTTTCCCTTTTCTTTCCTCAGTATAACACATTTAGATGGCTTTGTGTCCATTAAGAACCATAATCACAAAAAGCGATATCAATTAAACTTGGAAAAATGAGGGAAAGAGTCTGTTTTTCTTCTCTATTTCCCAGATGACTTACCACAATGCTAAACACATACCAGATGCATATGGGGAAAGCCTACACGTCCAGGAGTGGAAGATCTGACTTTGGGTTGAACCCCCTATACCACTTGCCTGAGTCACCTTTGATAAATTACTTAACCTGTGTGTATGTATATGGAACAAGGGGATTGGACTGTATGATCCTTAAGGCTTCTTCCACCAATATCCTTTAATTACCTAGTATCTATTTTCTCACTGACAGATTTTTTTCCTTTTTTTTGTTCCAAGAGTTAATGTTTTTGTCATCTTTTTTTCTTTAAAGTTTTTATTTCTTTGTCAGAGAGAGAGTGACCATGTATAAGCAGGAAGAGGAGCATGCAGAGGGAGAAGCAGGCTCCCTGTTGAGCAAGGAGCCCAATGCGGGACTCCATCCCAGGATCCCGGAATCATGACCTGAGCTAAAGGCAGACGCTTAACCAACTGAGCCATCCAGGTATCCTTATTATTTTTTAAATATATGGATAGATTCCTAAAGAAGGAGGTTAGGTAAACATACCATTATGCTGGTTACAAAAGCATGCAAATGATTTAATAAAGTATTGATCAAAACTGAGTATTCGTCATTTATTGGTCATTAGTTGGGATTTTCGTCATATAATAATGTAATGGAGCTGAAATTGACTAATAGATGCAATCTGTTACTCCATAACAGAGTACATGAACCAATTCTTTATAGGCCCGAGAAAGCAGACATATTTACAACAGACGTAGGTATTCGGGATCATACCAGAAATACACAATAAACTGAGAGGAAATGTCACACACGTAAGTGATTCAGAGACAGCACAAAGTTGATCTATATGTATTTTGCCAGTATTAGAATTACAGTGTTTTCCAAACAATATAAATTTTCACCTAGAAAGGTAAGAACATTAAACAAACCCTAAGTCTCCAAGGAAATTTACATGTTCCATCATAAATGTGAAAAACTCTAATTAGTAGGCTTATTTAATTATCAACTTAAAATGACTCGATTTCCTAAATGTTGGCAAAATAAAATGCAACCATCTATTTTTTTTATATTTGTGTTTTTCAAGGACACTAATATTTCCCTCAGTTTAAAATGTAAAATAAAATAGACTGGAGACAAGAAGAATTTGATGCAAGGATGATGTATTAAATGACCTTTTTTTGAAGCCTCCTATATGCCAGTCATCCTGCTGTGTAATTTTACATAGTTCATATTAAATCATTACAAACCACAGAGTAGTAATACTGCCTAAATATATAGTAACTTGTGCTGGTCAGAGATCTTGTGAAAGTGAGCTGGAGAAGAAAATAATATTTATCTTACTCTGAACTAAAGCTGGTGCTTCTTTCCATTTTATCACATTACCTAAAAGAGCACCACTCAGCCCTCTAGACGAAACTGACCTTGTTCTCCCAGGACTGCTCCACACCCATGATTGAGCCAAGTGGGGGCGGGGGTATAAGAGGTGAACCATTCTTGCCCAAGCTGTTCCTCCTCCAATGGCCCATCTTTGCTCCATGCCTCCCCATCAGCCTGGATGAGACTTTCTTAGTGTGGCATTCCATCTGAGACTTTTCTCCTCAATCATCAATTCTTACCTTGCAAGACTCACTTTGTATACCCAGGAGTTGTGCTGCTTCAGAAGATTCTCTACCTACTCTTTTCCCCTTTCCTTTTTATCATTCATACATTTCCCCAATAAATATCAAATTTCACTTTGGTCTCAACTTCTTAGAAAACTCAACCTGATACTGCTTCCATGGAGAAAGGTCTGACAAAGTAGGTAGCATTCTTACTCCCTATCCAGCTGGCAAGCACGGCCTCATACAGTATGGAATATGGAGCAAGAAGGGTCTTTGACCTAAAGCCAAGAGCCCGTTGCTCAAAATGGCACTTGGGGTAACGTTGGAAACAGCCTGATAGAGGAGATGCCTTTGCCAGTGAGATGATTCAGGCACTGGAAAAGTGTGGGAGTAACAACGCCTATAGGGACAGTGGAGGGGGCTGATTATTATTAAATTATACTGACATCAGGCAGAGGGGTAATGAGAAGTTGAGGGTGGTTAAGAAAAAGGTGGTTAAGTAAAGAGGGTGGTTAAGTAAAAGGCTAAATGGGAGGGTAAGAGAAACTCTTTGATAGCACATAGTTATACAGAGGCCCTTATTTTCTCCAGTGGAAGAGCAAATAGAAATAGCTTACAGCAAATTCAAGAATTCATAGTTGGAAGCACAGAGCTCCTGAGACAAATAAATGCTCAGACCTGGCAGATCTGCTATGAGAAGGTTCCCAGACTCACTTGGAAAGCCCTCAACTCTGAGACATGGAACTCGACATCCAGAGAGGAAACTCTTGAGGCATTTGGCTCTGCAGAGTCCCTTGAGCCATCGGAGCTTGAAGACATGGCCCACGCCTCTCCATTAGGACTCCCCCAGTTGCTTCTCCTGTGCAGGAAGACACTGCAGAGCTCTCTGCCTGCTCAAGGCAACAGGTGCTGCTTTCTGGAACTGCTGCTTCTTCATCTCTGATCTGCTAGGCCAATCACTAGGGTTATATTTCTGTGTAAATTGGCTGGGGATGCACTGGGTCTGATAACTAAAAAAAGAGAGACTGCACTCCAAAGAAACTGCAGGAATTAGCTAGTATATACAAGAGCCAGAGGACAACCCTTATGTTTAGACTTTTGGGGTGATTGATCAAGGTGGGGCAGAACATATGGCTACATTCATTGACTTGAGAGTGCTTCTTTCGGACACAGGATTGAATGTCCTGGCAAAGACCCTGCATTATGAGCATATTCACTGATAGGGTGGCTCTTAGAAGCTTGGAGAAAAATGCCCAGTGCCGAGTGAAATGTGAGTGCCTGAACTGCCTCGTGAGACAGAAAAGGAATGAGTAAAAAGGCTTGTGGGGTGAACATACTGAAATGAATATATTCTGTGATCCAGGACACCCACCAGAAGTTTCTCGTCTTCTACCAGAAGGTGCAGAGGCACATAATTCTCCTAGGCCACTGTGAATGCCCTGGTGAGAGGGACACCAAAAGCTCTAATAAGTTCAGTGGTGAATGTCCTCTGCAAATCAGGGCTCATGGTACCAGAGGTAGACACAGAGCTGGGCTTTTAATAGCATTGGGAGTGATCGGGGTTGCACCAAAGACCACACATATAAATCCAAATAAGAACACACTTTGACTGGGAAATCACAACCAAATGACTCTGTGACCCTATTTACTATCACTCCCACTGAGATACTGGGGATCTTTGTGCTTTGTACTTTCCATCCTCTCAATTTTAGGCTCTTCTGTGTTAGAAGTTATGGTCCTTAAAGGGGGAATATTCTTTCCATGGGCCAAAGCAAGGTCCCATTAAGCTACTACCAAGGCACTTGGACTAGTATGGACAAGAAGGCAAGTCACTATTTTGGCAAGGTAATTGGCCCTGGTTGGCAAGAGGAAGTAAGGTTGATATTATACAATGCAGAATGGAGAAATACGTGCGGGAACAAAGTTCCTTGCTAGCTGCCTCTGGTTATTCTTTGCCCAACTTTAACTATGAACCTACACATGCAACAAATACAGACTGAGATAAGTATAATTTCTAGGAGCTTAGACCACTCAGGGATAAGAATTTAGGTCACACACCCAAAGAATTCATTAAGACCTGCTGAGGGGAGAGGGAAGGGTGAAGAGAGTTGGGGAATGGATACTGTGGGAGGGGAGCAAATCAGTTGCTGCCCTGAGATTACTGAAATGAACTACAGTTGCAGTAAAATGTCGTTTATTCCACTTCCCCCCTCCCCTCTTCACACTTTCTTCTCAGGAGGAGAAGCCCATGGCAACCATGGAGTTGCTCCCCCCGGTGGAACAGTGGGTCTGTGTTACACAGGGGATAGACTGTGGCTGCCTTGGGAGTGTGCGACCCGTCTGCCTGTGAAAAACCTCCTCTGAGTCATCAGCAATGGGTTGACAGCCTCAAGGGCCACAATTTTACAGATTTCATGTAAAAGGCATACTCTTCCAAGGATGCTCTCGTTCAGTGACTAAGTTTGGAGAGGGTACTACAGCTCGGTCATTCCTGCCCAACATGGCTCTTGCTGATGGGAAGTCTTCCTTCTGGAGCTACCCAATAGTCTGACGGTAATGATCTCACAGTGCCACCGCAGTGGGTGCTCTTCCTATCCTAAGCTCCTTCCTCCACTCACTTCTTTCATAGATGTCAGATCTACTCTGTGGTCTGAAGGCTCTCCTGCCTCTTCCTGTTCCCCCCATTTTCCTTCAGAAGTATTTCCTTCTGATATATCCCCCCCCCCCTTTTTTAAAGTAATCTGACTCTATCTTAGCATCCCTTTCTTGGATTTCTCAAACACATATACCCCTCTTAAGGAACAAAAGATTTCTCAAGATGCATAAAAAATCTGGTTTGTATGGAAATCCCTTGCTTTTTAGTTAAACTTATTGACCATAGAAGAAAAAGAAGACAATATTTATACACAGGGAATCTATGGATTGTTCAGTTATTCAGGTAACATTTAGCATTTTAAATATACCCAGAGATGCTTCAAATATTCTCAAATTCATATCATAGGAGATGTTATGAAGATTATTGGTTTATTCTAAGACACATATTTCCATTGAAATTATGTGTCTCTTCTGTGTATACATCTCTTCTTAACTGCCTTTCAACTTCCAATTATGTCATATTTTTTCCTCAAATATTTTTTTGACCACTTGACTAGAAAAACGTGGAAAGTGATATTAAGTAGATCAAGGCCACATTTCAGGTCTGCATACTAAATATTCCAATGGATTTGCTCATTATTTAATTTTTCTGTGCATCACCCTTACAGAACACATAATTCAAAGTAGCCCTTCAATAGAACTACAAAGAGTTTTAGAGTTGCTCACAAAAAATAAAAACTGGTGTGCCTGGGTGGCTCAGTGGGTTAAAGCCTCTGCCTTCGGCTCAGGTCATGATCCCAGGGTCTGGGATCGAGCCCCACATCGGGCTCTCTGCTCAGCTGAGAGCCTGCTTCCTCCTCTCTCTCTGCCTGCTTCTCTGCCTAACTTGTGATCTCTGTCTCTCAAATGAATAAAATAAAATCTTTAAAAAAATTAAAAAAAAAACTGTTTAATGGCCCTACCCTGACTACTAAATTTCTACTCTATGTATCAGATTAAGAGAGAAAGCAAGTCAAATCTATAATGCTTAGGTAGATGATGTCACATAATTTCTATATTTGGATAAAGGCAGAAAGAATGCACAATCTGTAACAAATTACCGACTCTTACCAGAAGTTGGATTGATGTAGCATTACAAAAGATTCCTTAATTTAACTTTCAAGTCATATACTCAAATATGTTGGGTGAGAAGGTATGTTCTTTATGCAGTACTGGGATTAGCCAAGGAAAATATGGATCTACCTCCTGGTATATCTTGTTTTCTCTCTTACATTGCTAATGAGCTCAAGCAGCAATATTATTTTTTTTTTCCCTAAGCAAGGTCCAAGTTAAAGTTAGCATTATTGCTGAAAGCATTTTTAAATATTGGAATTAAGCTTAGCCTTAGTTTGTATAATAGTCTCAAATGCATGGAACACCTCATGCAAAGGAACCTAATTTCTTTAAATAAGGAAGAAATCAGAATAGAAGCATAAATTACAATGTGTCAGGCAGTGCCATATCTATAATTAGCCCAGGTATTAAATGTCTTTCTTAAGATAAAAACACAGAGATTCTTAAGTCATTTAAACTAACCATCTGTTTGCTTAGTACTTATTATAGTTCTCTAGATTTTGTACAATTAGTGGTATTTTACCTTTCAAAGGATTTACATTACTTTTGGCTACAAGGTGAAAAATAACTCAATTAAAGAAGCATCAATGAGTGTGTCTTAGGTGAAAATATATTAACTAAGAATAATAGAATTAAAGTGGGGTTAAGTTTGTCCTAATTTTAAAGTCCTGAAACCTTTGCTTCCAGGATAGGAATGATTTCAAAGCTTTGGAATGATGTAAAAATGGCTGACTTTCCTAGCAAGCTTTTTAAAAACCTGGTAATCATTTTTTTAATAACTTAGAGAGTTTCTAAATGGGAAAAAAAGAAAGGCAAAGGAGTACAGAAAAAAGCAAGGCAAGCCAGTCAATGCTTATTGAACATCTATTATACACCAGGTATTGAACTATGTGTTTTCACAAATGTTATCTCCTTTAATCCTTCCAACAGTAGTTTAATATAATTATAATTGCTCCATTTTATAGCTATGGACACTTGGATTTAGTAAGGTTAAATGATGTGGGCAAAGGGCTGATAAGTGGCCCAAATGGATTCAGGTGTTTCAGATATTGAAGTCTATTCTTTTTCCATAAACCGAGATAAGCTACATGACTTTTTATAAGGCTCTCCATTTCCAGGATTCTGTAATGAAGTTTGACATACAGTTACTAGTCTAGAAAAATGATGTAGCATCATTTAGCAGCAGTAAGAACACTGGGTTAATAGTCTTTCTGCAGAGAGTCAGGTAAGACATATGATTTGTCCTATGCTCTAGCCCTACCAGACTATTACTACTCTGGCATGTGGTAGTCTCTCCGTAATGTCACTTAAATGAATAAGTCCCAGAACTTTGAATCTTCTGTGCCTTTATTCAAGCTGGTACCCTTTCTCTCCTGTTCATTTTCCTGTGAAAACCCTCTTCACTTTAAGGTATATTCTGCAAGTTCAGTTCAAATACTATTTATTTTTTAATGAACAGAACTTTATACCTGTCAGAATGGCTAAAATTAATAACTCAGGAAACAACAGGTGTTGGTGAGGAAGCAGAGAGAGGGGACCCCTCTTACACTGTTGTTGGTAATGCAAACTGGTATGGCCACTCTGGAAAACAGTATGGAGGTTTCTCAAAAGTTAAAGTTAGAACTATCCTATGACCCAGCCAGTGCATTACTAGGTATTCACCCAAAGTATACCAAAATAATGTTTTGATGGGGCACATGCTCCCCAATATTTATAGCAGCATTATCAATAAAAGCCAAATTATGGAAAGAGCCCAGATGTCCACTGACAAATATGGAATATTACTCAGCCATCAAAAAGAATGAAATCTTGCCATTTGCAATGACATGGATGGAGCTAAACAAAATAAGTCAGAGAAAGACAAATGCCACATGATTTCACTCATGTGTGGAATTTAAGAAATAAAAGATGAACATTGGGGAAGGAAAAAGAGAGAGAGAAGCAAAGTACAAGAGACTCAACTATAGAGAATAAGCTGAGGGTTGATGGAGGGAGGTGGGTGGGAGATGGGATAAATGTGTGATGAGTATTAAGAAGGGCACTTGTGATGAGCCCTGTGTGTTATATGTAACTAATAAATCACTAAATTCTACACCTGAAACCAATTTTACCATATATGTTAACTAACAAGAATTTAAATAACTTGAAATAAAAATTAATTAATCAACTAATTAATTAAAATGAATGAATGTTTGGTAGAATTCACCTGGGGTGGTGGATAATGAGGACATTCAGCATTCACTAGTCTTCTCTTTGGTTTATTTTCGTGGAAGACAAATTCTTAAGTGGATCCCAGCGATCCTCATTTCTTGGTATTTTTGTTCTTGTGTTATCCCCTGCCCTTGAAAGTGTGCTGAGGTCAATGACTTGCTTCAAATGACCAGCATATAATAGAAGTGGTGGAATGTCACTTCTGAGATTAGGTTACAAAAATTTTGTGATTTACATCTTGCTAGTCAACTTACTCTGTCAGACCCGTAACTCTGGGGGAGCAAACTGCTGTATTATGAGTAGTCCAGTGAAGAAAGCAACATGGGAAAGAACTGATGTCTTTGACCATCAGCCTGAGAGGATGTGAGTCCCTTGATTCTAGAGTCAAAATTCACGAACAGGTGAGTGAGCTTGGAAGTGGATCCTCCTCAATTAAGCTTTGATATGATCACAGCCCCAAGACAATACCTTGATACCAGATTTATGAGGGCCCCTGAGTAAGAGGAGCCAGCAAAGGCATGTTTGGATTCCTACTTCACTGAAACCATGACATAATAAGTGTTTATAGGTATAAGCCACTAAATGTGGGGGTAACTTGTTATATAGCCAATATAATCTCTATTTCAGCACTTACCACAATCTGATTTGCCTGATGCTACTAAGTCATGCTTAGGATTTGGAGGAATTGATTAATATGGGCAGAAACTCTTCCTGGATCACAGTGAATATCCGCTATCTAGCCAAGAAAGAAGGATGTAATAATATCTCCACCCTAGAATCACACACTGACAATGGAGGAAATCTATCAATGTCTATTGTACAGGTACAGTAACCCACGGAGTCAGTCAACTATGAGGAGGAGGGATAAGGGAACACGGAACAAGGAAATGGGAAGTTGGAAGAATGGAACCAAATGACCCTCCTACGGAGACGATATACTGATACAGACTTGGTGCATAAAAGAGTCTACCTTGGTCTCAGAGATGACAAGCTCTTGAAAATTTGGTCTACTCATGTGTCTGGGCCTTTCTCAGTTCAGCCCACAGTAGGTGCTAAATAGATAATCACTGAATGAATGAATCAAGGAACAAATGATGTTATAACACAGCCTGAATTTAGAGTCAGGTGCTGAAACTGGTATAACATGATTATCTGAGTCCAAGTTTCTTATCTATAAAACAACAGAGCCAAGTCAGAAAAAATTGAGTATCCTACCTAGATAGTTTTGAGTCTCTATGGTTCTACACCTCCTACACAATTACAAAACTACAGTGACTACAACAGACCGAAAAATCTTTCCTGACCTTCTTTATTGACTATTAAAAGCAAAATGACAAAATTTAGGATAACTTCCCATTCAGAGGCACCTGGGTGGCTCAGTTGTTGGGCGTCTGCCTTCGGCTCAGGTCATGATCCCAGGATCCCGGGATCAAACCCCGCTCCCTGCTCAGCAGGAAGCCTACCTCTCCCTCTGCTGCTTCTTTTGCTTGTGTTCCCTTTCTTGCTCTCTCTCTCTCTCTCTCTCTCTCTGTGTTAAATAAATAAATAAAATCTTAAAAAAAAAGAACTTCCCATTCAGCATATGCATATGGGTGTGTATAATATTTGGGTATGTTTTTATGAGAGTATGTGTATGTTTATATATTTTTGATTGTAATACATCGTCAGTTTTCTTGGCTGCAAAATGGGAATAACATTCTCTGTTCTACATATATGTTTGAAGATTAAATGATATGCAAGAAGTTTCTGGTATAATGACTGATATAAAGTGATCACTATGAGCTCAACAACCCCTTTACTGATGGTTCAATGAAAATGGACTTCTATCTTTTATTCTATATGTGCTAATAGGACTTTTTAAAAATCAAACATTCATAATATTTTGAAGCAATCAAAAGTAGTCAAAAAAGACAGCATATATACATATATATACACACATATATATATGTAGTGGAATAATAAACAATCATTAAATTCCTAAAGAGACATAGGAAATGTACACTGAGTAAAAATAAATCAGATTAACTACAACAGAGTTTGTACAATATGATAATATCATATAAAATATGTGTATATAAACAGATGACATTTATGCATTATATACACATATTATTGTGTACATATGACAGAACATATTGTATATGTGACCACATATATACATAGATACAATGTATATATGCATATATACACTATAAATAAAAATCTTCTATATCTGCACACATGTAACAGTGCTAGAAAGGCATGGACCAAAATAGAACAATGTCTGGGTGGTATCTTTGTACCTGAGTTTTTGTTTTGTTTTCTATGCGTTTTTGGAGTTCTCAAATTTTTGGACTGAATACATAACACTTTCATACTGGGAAAAAAATCAATCCTTGCAAATTAAAATACATGAGACCAGCCTCACTGTGGCAGCAAGGGCAAGCATTCTGTGTATGGGAGACTTCACTGTGCCCGACTCAAAGCCTATTTAACATGGATGACTGCCATGTGCTGGGTGGCCCGGGGACAGCCAGGCAGTGATGCTGATGCTGCTTATGGCACAGGAACACTCTAGAAATATACTGGTTGTACTTTTAGATTATGTAAAGTGGTTGTATATGTCCCTCTACCTTGAAGGATTTCTCTCTTGTAGAGATACGTGTAATACCATCACCATTAAGGTGTGAAGAAAGTCCCTAAAAAGTATGTCTGTTTTGGGGGAAATTATACATTCCTTCAGGATACGGAGCTGTCTCTTGTTCTACCACAGTGGCTCAATATATGCTATGTATTTATTTTCTCCCCCACCTTATCTCTCCGGAACCTGATTCTTTTTCTTTATAATATCTGCTCTAACAATGCTTTTTTCCCCTCTTATCTTCTAAGATCCCAAATATTTAAATGAGCTCTTTGAGGTATTACTGGCCATTGTGAATATTGAATATACAAGAAAAGGATAGCATGAAATCAAATATCTGATTTATGAAATAGAAAAAGGAGAAGAATTCTTATATTTTTAATTAAAGGTTTATTTGTTTTAGAAAGAGAGAGCATGAGCAGAAGGGGCAGAGGGAAAGGAAGAGAAAATCCTAGGCAGACTTCATGCTGGGCATGGGATCCCATGTGGGGCTTGATCTTGTGACCCTGAGATCTTGACCCGAGCCAAAACAGAGTCAGAAGCTTAACTGATTGTGCCACTCAGGCACCCCGAAAGGGAAGCATTTTTAAAAAGAGGCAAGAAATATCTTTGCATTTGCTAACACAACATTTTATAGAATTTTCTTCTGTTTGATGCCTTTTTTGCTGATGAAGAACTATATAGCTTGGAATTACTATGATAAATTCTGATGTCCAGTATGTAAACAGTGTCATTAACGTTACCTCTTTTGTACCTAAAGAGCCTCATGAATATGTAATTATATTAGAATAAAACTGCATTGATGGTAGTGATATAAGATATTTAATTATGGCTTCTATAAATAGCAAACATAGGATCTGTGCTGAATTGTTAGAGCTAAATTTCCTTCCATGGGCATATCCATTCATTTAATGAACAATCTGGGAAGGACAACCATGTGTAGAGCTACTCTAAACACTAAAGATACCTCAGTAAACAAGATAAAGTCCTTGTCAGCATGGGACTCACATTCTGATGAGAGAAGACAGTAATCATCAAGTCAAAAATATCCAATGAGCTAAAAGTGGATGTTTTGTAGGAAAAAAAAAAAGACAGGATCAAGGTAAGTAGAACACAACAATGGGCAGTCCATTAGCTGGGCTGGTTGGAGGAAGTTCCTTTGCAAAGATGTGGAGCTGAGACCTGAATGATGTGGATGAACCAGAGAAGGTAGCTCAGGCAGAAAAACCAGCATGTGTGACAATCCTAAATAAGGAATGACTTTGGGGTAGCCAAGTGGTTGAGAGAATGCTCTTGTAGCTAAACTTTGTGAAGAAGCAACAAGTTGCAGGCACTGAAGTCAGGATGGGTAGCTGGGCTTTGCTTCCATGGATGGTCATAGAGGCCACCATAAGATGCTTGGCTATTGTCTTAAAAGCAAGAGGGCTTCATGGGGAGGAGTATAAAAAAGAGAATATAATGATCTTACTTAGGCTTTAGGAAGATCATGCCAGCTGTTGTGCAGATAAAAGACTACAGGAGGATGGGAATGGAAATAAGGCATCCAGTTAGGAAACTGTTATGTTTCAATTACAAAAATGTGCTACATTGAATTACATATGTTTAAATTACAAAAATAACAACTAAAATGCGTACTGATGCTCATTGCCCACAACTGTCATAGAGTTTTGGGTTTTGTTTGTTTGTTTGTTTTAGTTATATTTTCCTTGTCTGTGACTTTCACTGTTGACTAATAGTGTTTATAGAGAATGTTCATATACCCTCATTTTATAGCATTCTCAGATAAATGAGATTGTAAAAAAAATTAAAACACTTAATTCCCACCAACAGATATAGCTGAACATACTGAGGGCAGAAAACTCAGCTGACATAGTCAAGGGCACCTTCTAGAATCAGATGCATGGAGAGATATGACTGGGACACAGGACTCCTGACTCCCAGCTGAATGATCTCTCTGTATACTGTCTTGTTCTATCTATAATTAGAAACAGCTCAGAGGCTCTTTCTAAATAAAACAATA
>PISX010028348.1:0-21691 GCA_004024625.1 Mellivora capensis | reverse complement strand
CAATGCTTTGAAACTGGAGCTCAACCACAAGGAAAAGTTTGGAAGGTATTCAAACACCTGGAAGCTAAAGACCACCTTGCTTAAGAATGCGTGGATCAACCAGGAGATCAAAGAAGAACTTAAACAATTCATGGAAACCAATGAGAATGAAGACACGTCGATCCAAAACCTATGGGAAACAGCAAAGGCGGTCCTAAGGAGGAAATACATAGCCATCCAAGCCTCCCTCAAAAAAACTGAAAAATCCAGAATACAACAGCTGTCTCTACACCTTAAAGAACTGGAGAATCAACAACAAATAAAACCAACTCCACACACAAGAAGGGAAATAAGATTAGAGCAGAGATCAATGAGGTAGAAACTAGAGATACAGTAGAACATATCAATGAAACTAGAAGCTGGTTTTTTGAAAGAATCAATAAGATCGATAAACCATTGGCCACACTAATCCAAAAGAGGTAACTCACTTCTAATCACATCAAATTATCTCTCAGTTCCACTTAACCACCTCAGAATACTTGCCTGAAAACATGGCTACCCGAATGGGTCCACACAGAAGAGTTCTGGGTCATCTGTTTTTTAGTTTGTGTCTGCTTTCACTATTTACAGCAATTTTCTCCCTTGAAGATTTTAAAGCAATTAGTCAGCATTATACAGATAAATCAATTTAATCCCAAAGAGAATAGAGATGTAGTCTCTCTCCATAGTAATAAATCAGCTCAGCACAACATTTAAATCTGGGTTTTCACTTTGTGCAAATATGTCTTGGATTTCTATGCCAGGCACTCTGGACAGGGCCCAGACCAACAAGGAGGTCGCTCTCCTGAAGTGGATGGATAAGTAATAGGCCATTCAGTCTTCTCAACTCCCTGGAGACTGAGCGCTGGCAGTGAGCACTTGGCTCTTGGGTATCTGTGTACATAATGAGCAGCAGGGTGCACAGCCCATGTTCTTGCCACTAAGCTGGGTACTTTCAGAAAAATGAAATTCTTTTGAATACTAGGAAGACTTCATGATCCCAAATTTGAGTTTCAACTGAGTAAAACTGTAGATTAAGGCACGCAATTTGAGAGTCAGATCCCCTTCTGGCATTTGAGTGTGCCAGCAAGATGTCCTCTAAAGGAGAGAGGAAGATGCGCACCCCAACCCTGTCCCCTCAAAGGTCATCCAAGATCACCAGGCTAGCCTACCCCCCAGAGACCTCAGCTGTGCCATCTCATCTACCAAGGAGTGAAGAGATAAGGCCAATGCAACAGCTGCCCTCCCCACAGACAAACCTTGTTCATTCCAGGCACCTTTTGCTTTGAGGGTGCCAACATACCCTCCAGACGTGCCCAATTTAGGTAACCAAGAAATCAAGAAGAGCAAGTGTGGGAGGGATGGGGGAGGCAATCAGGATGGAAGCCTGTGTCATGTGTTTGGTAATTCTCAAAAGAGAAGGCACTGTGAGTGTTTCCATATCATAGGACTCTCAGGATCAGTGAGCCTTTTATGTGCTCATATTTGTAAATAAAAACAAACATATGTTTTAACTTATTTTCCTCAAAAATTCATCCATACCTTAAAGTAGATATTAAACTATCCTTGGCTATTTTATCAGCATTTTAGAGCCAATGATTAAAATGTTTTACTCATACAAATTATTATTTGATAAAATAAGAGGGGATTGACAATTTCAATGGATGTGTAGAAAAAGCACTGGGAAAATAAAAAATGAAAGCTAATAACTTGGAAAGGCATTTCAATGATTAACAGAAATTGTTCTCTCCACAAGCATCATAGTTTAAAGACTGCAGCCAACTGTCTAGTTGCTAAATATCACACTTGGCAGGTAATTGCAAAAACCAACTGTGTCTATTTGTCATAAAACATCTGGCCAGCCCGGTAAAAAGCAGCAGCTAGCCGGACCTTTCCCAAGTATGATATGGACACTAACACCAAGTAAACTACAGGAGACCATAAATTTTAATAGCAGTTTGTCTTTTATGAAAGAGGCAGTGCTGGAGACATGAGTGAGATATTGTCTGGTATTTACTTCATAATATTATTAGACATCATGAAATCACAATATTGAGAACTAGCATTTTCCTTTTTCTTTTTGGACCAGCAGCATGGGTACGTCTTCTGATAGTAATCCTCACTTCCTTCAAAAACACGCTTTGTTTACATAGCTATTTGACACCCTGGTGAGTTATTCCCAGGCCAGGAACTGCTTGGCACCATCAAAGCTCACCGTTCACCCATGTGCTCATCACGCGCACCCCTCAGAGGCTTCTTCCCGACCCCATTCCCCTCTCACAGGATCTCTCCAGACTCCACCTTGCAGAAGAGCTCTCTCTGGGATTATTATCTCTTTTCTCCCCCCAGCCATGACCTTTCTTACCAGCTCCTCCAACACCTAGGAGAGGCTCAGGACCCCAGCGAACATGGGGACAAGAGCTTCTCCTTCTTGGTTCAGAACAACCTCCATCCTCACCAGCTTCAAAAAGACATGCTCTCATTGTTCTCTCCTGGGATTGCTGTTCAAATGCAAATTTTAAGACAGAATTGCTCATCTACGAGAAAAACTACAATTCAGATTTATACGGAGAAGTGACTTAAAGTTATACCTATTTGGATAATGTCGTCAAACAGAAAAGACATGTTCCCTTGTGAAAAAGAGGGGTCTGGAATCCTTAGGCCAAGTGGTGGTTCCATTGACTTCATGGGAACACTCTTCGTTCATTCTCTGACACAGTCATTCAGTCAACAAGCACGTGCTGAGTCCTGCTGTGTGTGAGGCATTAGGCTGAGTGCTGAGGACACAACAATAACCCAGGAAGTGGTACCTCTGCCCCTGTGAAAGAGACAGTCTACATATGCAGATACCTTAAAGCCTAAAACAAGAAATCTGGGTGGGAATTTCTTGTAGGTGTTCGGTGAGGAAGTGACATGATTCGCTCATAAAATGGTGACTCTTAGGATCATCAAGATGCTATTGTCAGTAGGATATGGAAGGGCACGAGGGTAGAAGCAAAGAGACCAGTAAGAAGGTAGTGTCATTAGATGATGGTGGCTGGAGGGAGGCTGGCGGCTGTGGTGGGGAGAAGGGACAGAATTCAGGATGTGCCCTGAGGGAGAGTCAGAGTCATCAGGGTTTGCAGATGGACTGAATGTGAAACTTGAGAAAACAAGAAAATCAAGAGATAGAGGACTACAGACAGACGTAACACACAAGAGTTCAGTTTGGCACATGCTTCGGATGCTGACCAAATCAGGAGACAGCCAGCATGCTGACCTAAAGAACTCAGGAGAAGGAATACGATGGGCAATTATCCGATTGCTCCCAGTAATGTGAGGAAGCTGGCTGAGAGGACTGTTTTTGAGGAAGCCTACAGGAAATTTAACATGCGCAAGGTGTTAAATACGTGTCTTCAAAATGTAGCTATATGCCTACAATGAGCTATCACCTCCCAGCTGTCAGAATGGCTAAAATTAACAACACAGGAAACAACAGATGTGGAGAAAGGGGAACCCTCTTACACTGTTGGTGGGAATGCAAACCCGTGCAGCCGTTGTGGAAAACAGTATGGAGGTTCCTCAAAAAAGCTAAAAATAGGGCGCCTGGGTGGCTCAGTTAAGGGTTAAGTTAAGGCTCAGTTAAGGGTTAAGCTGCTGCCTTCGGCTCAGGTCATGATCTCAGGGTCCTGGGATTGAGTCCCACATCGGGCTCTCTGCTCGGCAGGGAGCCTGCTTCTCTCTCTCTCTCTCTCTCTCTCTCTCTGCCTGCCTCTCTGTCTACTTGTGATCTCTCTCTGTCAAATAAATAAATAAAATCTTTAAAAAAAAAAAAAAAGGTAAAAATAGAGCTACCCTGAAGCCCAGCAATCTCATTACTAAGTACTTACCTCAAAGGTACAAAAATACTGATTCAAAGGAACACGTGCACCCCAATGTTTATAGCAGCATTATCTACAATAACCGAATTATGAAAAGAGCCCAAATGTCTATTGACTGATGAATGAACAAAGAAGATGTGGTCTATACACACACACACACACACACACACACACACATACACACTCACAATGTGAATTTTACTCAGCCATCAAAAAGAACGAAATCTTGCCATTAGCAAAGATGTGGATGGAGTTAGAGTATAATGCTAAGCAAAATAAGTCAATCTGAGAAAGACAAATACCATATGATTTCACTTATATGTGGAATTTAAGAAACAAAATAGATGAATACAGAGGGGAAAAAGAGAGGAAGGCAAACCATAAGAGAGACTCTTAACTATAGAGAACACACTGAGGGTTGCTGGGCGGGGGGCAGGTGGATGGGTTAAATGGATGGTGGGCACTTGTGACGCACACTGGGTGTTGTATGTAAGTGATGAATCACTAAATTCTACTCCTGAAACTCATATTACACTAAATGTTAACTAACTGGAATTTAAATAAAATATTGGGAGAAAAAATATAGCTGTGTATCAGAGGTAAAGCTGTTTCTCAAAATTCTGAACTAGGAGTTTAAACATAATAATTTTTAACAATTTAGAACCCCGACTTCTTGGAATAGACCAACATGTCGACTATGAAGCAAAATGCATATACTTTGGGTCCATAGTAGAATTCTCTTGGTAATATTAATTCACTTCAGACCTAACACTGGATCTTCTTCAATTTAAGATATTCTTGGGGCACCTGGGTGGCTCAGTCACTTAAGCATCCGACTCTTGGTTTCGGCTCAGGTTATGATCTCCCAGTCGTGGGACCGAGCCCCGAGTTGGGCTCCACGCTGAGTTTGCAGTCTTCTTCAGATTTTCTCTCCTTCTGCCCCGTCCCCACTCATGCTATCCCCCTCTCTAAAATAAATAAATAAAATCGTTAAAAAAAATAAAAATGAAAGGTCTATTTTTTTTTCTCTGCTTCATCTAATTCATTTTAAATTTCACCTTGGATATAAGAGTCACTTATAATTGAAAAATACATAGTAAAATTTTTTAAACAATGAACATATACTAAACAACCCCCCCAAATGAAATTAGCGTTTTAATTTATCTACCTATCCATGTTTCTGCCCATTTACTTCTCAAGGAGCGTCAAAGGAATAAATTGAGGCAGAACGTAACAATCTTTCAACATTTACATCTGGATGTATTGACTCGCAGTTTAGGATATCAAAGCAAAGTGCTCTCCTCCTAGCACTCAGCTTATTGCACTGGGTCCCACTTGCTCAAGATCCTAATTTTACCAAAGCCTACTAGCCTTAACTAAGCACAGAACTAGTCAGGAGGCGTTTGGAGGATATGGAGCCTGACCTCCTTCACAGGCACTTTATAAGAGCTAGAGCCTCTGCTAACCTTGGTGTCTGGGGCTAGCTGAAAGACAAGTAGAGCTCAATGTCCTGTTGAATACTGTTAATATACAGCAGCATTAACCTACAATGTACAAGTCAGAATCATTACAACACTCAGATGATGCTAAATGTATTTAATTAGAAGAAGTAAAATGACTCTTAGTAATGTTTTCACAATAGAAAAATTAACATGTGGAGAACATTTGTCTTTTTTTTAATAGATCTATAAAGTATCTGAATGTTGGAACTCCTGAGTGGCTTAGCCAGTCTGTTAAGCTTCCAACTCTTGATTTCGGCTCAGGTCATGATGTCAGAGTCCTGGGATGGAGCCCTGCGTCACACTCCACACTCAGCGGGGAGTCTGCCTGAGGATTCTCTCCCTCTGTCCCTCCCCCTGCTCGTTTTCTCTCTCTCAAATTAATAAATAAATCTTTAAAAAATAAAAATAAAGTATCTGAATTTTGAACTGGTCATTGGAATTCTTAAAACTAAATTTTTTATACCACCAAAAACCAGGCCTTCTCAACACTCTAGTCAATAACTTCGTCCTGAAAAGAAAACAGATAGGCATATTTCTATACCAAAAACTAGTGGAAAACAGCCCACAACATAAAAGAACTGCTTTGTGGGTGTCTTCTGTACCCCAGAGAGATGCTAATAAATTCACATCTGAAGAATGTTATGTTCTCTTCTACTTCTCTAAAGTCTGCTTTCAATGTGATCTGCCTCAAGGAGAAATGTGACAAGCTATAAAAAAAAAAAAATTGAAATATTGACATTCTCACCTGTTAGTTTACTTCAACTTCTATAGAAACATTCATATATCCTTAAAAGATAAGAAAGTTGTTTTGGGGCGGTGTTGCTGAAAACAGTACCCAGACAAATGAGTGCTCTCCGTAATTCACGGGATGTGAAAACTCTTCACGGGAACCTCACGCCCTAGCCGTGTATCCCAATAGATCAGTACTAAAATGATTGCAGACATTTTCAAATACTGAAGACTAATGGACAAATGATAACATACCATGGGTCCGTTACAGCATCAGAGATCAGGGGTCCATAGAGCACAGTCCCAGGCTCACCACCCAGAAGCTCTACAACCTGCAACACACGGCGCTTTTATACACATGACATCCTTTGCGTCTTTATTCTTGCCGCTGCCCAGGGCTCACGCCTACCATCTCTCACGTGCGCTGCTGCAGTCCCTGCACCCCCAGCCCCCCGTCCGACCTTCCCTACCCTGTATCATCATGCCCTTCCCTGCTTGAACCTCTGCGGTGGATTCACACTGCTGTTAAGATAAAAGCCACCATAAGGTCCTGGGTTTATGATATGGCCTGTGCCTCCAGATTCATTTCCAGACTCATTTCTGGACACCGAATCACATATTTCATTCTCAAAATGTGCCGAAATTCTTTCACTTCCTGCATCTCCCCAAGCTGTTTGTGCTCTTTGCCAGTGATCTTCTTTCTGCCAAGAACACTCCTCTTCCTTCATCTTCTTCGGGCTAATTCCACAGTTTCTCCAGGTCAGAACCTAAGCACGCGTTTCTCAGGGAGAACGCTGCTAGCTCGTGGATTAGCGTAGGTTCCCTGCCGCACGTCTGCGCGCGCCCTGCGCTCCCCCCTTACAACACATGTCCCAGGTCATCATCCTTTCTTAGGTGGCATCTGTTTCCTCCCTCTCACAGAGCTTCCAGGGGAAAAGGGATTATGGCTACCTTTCCACTGCAGGTTACCCAAAACCCATCGTCATGCCCAACACAAAGTGGGCGTCCAAGAATTAGTTAATAAATAAATGATTTAATAAACATGGCAAATAGCATATCTTAGGTCTGTCTTGCTCTTAAGTCATTAAACAAAGCTTAGACAAGACCCAGGTAATCAATGAATTATACTGAAGAGACGTGTCAGCATAAATCACATGGCATGTTACCTGAGATTCTGGTTTGCTGGGGGCGAGGCGGCTGGGATACACACCTTCCCCTTTCCTTGCCCTCAGAATGAGAGTCTGATGTTTATTTGCTGTTCTAGTGACTTTATTTGGTCTTATTGACCGGTACAATATTTAACTAGCCAACATTAATCATTCCGAAAGTCTCTGGAAAGCAGAGAACTGAGCTTATGTATAAATGTTTTTTGTTTAAATTGTTTCCAGATGATCATGCTAAAAAACAACCTATTTTAAGGAGAATCAACTATGAATAATGAGAGAATTACAGTGAGGAAATGGAGTCTTCAGCTAAACTGAGAGGAGGGACTGAAGAGGAAATGAAGGTAAGATGTATTAGTCTGGAACAAGAACTTTTTTTTTTTTCCTAGTGAATTTAAAGGCAGCCTGAGAATAAACATTTTTAAATAGCTCTAAGTCCATCACTGAGGATACTAGGTGCTACCCATCCCATTTCTCTAACCACTGTCTGAGCTGCTTCCCAAATAGGGAAGCGCTAATGGATTTAAATAGGTGTACCTGAAACTGACTTTTATGATTTCTGGTCCCACCCATTATACTCTCATTCTCCACACTACAGAACGTTCAAAGAGCCAGGGAGTTATCGACTGCTCATTTCCTCCTGATTTATCTGTGGTTTCTTATTTCCTTCATCGTCTGCCACCTGCTCCTTTGTGTATGGCCAAACCATTTGGTATTCCCTACCCCCAACCCTACTGGACCTCATGACCTTAAGAAATAATTGATGATCTCAGGGAGAACCAATGTCCTACTTTGTCTGCAATTTCTTCTACTGGTCAGGGAAGCTTTCCTGAACACCACCCTGTCCCCCTCCATTATGTTCGGATCCCATGCTATACACTCATGCCTCCTTGTCATCTCCTTACAAACACTTAACTATAATTATAACCATGTAATTATTCATGTAACATCTTTCTTTCCCATCAGGCTGAGAGCACTGTGAGTAAAAGGACCATTACAAATGCTGGTCAAGCAGCCTCAGTTCTAAAGAATACACATCATTCCTTTCATAAAAATAATTAGGCAAATCCTTGGTCGTGTGGAGAGACCATTCAAGTTGATTGTTTCTGCCTTTTAATTTGTATTTACAAAACATAAGAAAATCCTCGGGATTTAAATTTGATTAATTGAAAGGCAAGAGTTATCTTCATAGCTAGAATAGCCATTTAGTTCACGTTGGCCTCAAACTATGTTCACAAGATTAATCTTCTTAGAATATTACTTTATTATGTCAATACACACAATGTTCAGTTTTTTTCCGCAGATACATACTGCCAAACTTATTTTTTTTCTTTTTTAAAAGATTTTTATTTATTTATTTGAGAGAGAGGCAGTGAGAGAGCATGAGCAAGGAGAAGGTCAGAGGGAGAAGCAGACTCCCCGTGGAGCTGGGAGCCTGATGCGGGACTCGATCCCGGGTCTCCGGGATCATGACCTGAGCCGAAGGCAGTCGTCCAACCAACTGAGCCACCCAGGCGTCCCATACTGCCAAACTTATCAAAACAAAATATTTATCCAAACATTAAAGGCCTTTCAAAATCTGGCTCAATCCTATTATTCAGTCATGCTTCGAGCTATTCTTAAAAATCTTCCTTCTTTGCTCAAATTGATTTGCTCACAAATTTCTTCTTGATCTTTGCTTTATCTAGTCATATACCTTGATTTTCCACCCTGACCTCCACTGATGCAAATCCTCCCCCATCTTTCCATATCCAGTTAAAATCCACATCTCCCAAAAATATAATTGAGAACATCCAGCCTGAAATAAAGTCTTTTTGTTTTTAATTAATTTCTGTACTGTATTAATCAGGTAAGCTATTGGCTATTACCATGTTAATGGCTTAAACACAATGTTTGCTTCTTGCTCACAGACTAGTTCTGAGTGGCTCACAGAGAGGAGGCGGGCCTCCTCAGCACTGTCATTCAGAGGCCAGGAAGACAAAGGTTCTGGAGGCACATTGATTCCAACATGACCATGGCAGTGATCTCCATTCCAGCCCACCAGAAGGGGAGAGATGGTCTCAACAGGAGACCTAGCCAGCACTTGAGGTAGGGATCATATTTACTCACAAGTCCATTGGTTGGCATCAGTCACCTGCCCTTCCTGGCTTCATGGGAAACCATAAAATATAGTCTAGCTATGTGGCCAGAAAGAAGTTGATGTGGACTTTCCTAAGTAGCTAGGTGTCTCTGCCACAAAAATTGGATAATGGTGCATCTTCAGATGTGTAAAACATTTCTCCTTTAGTCACTATTTATATCATTCTTATTATTTAACATTTTACATATGCATTGCCAATGGACTTAAATATATAGTTCTTTGCAAATATTAGAGATCTGAGGTAAGATTTTTCCAGATCCTGGCTTGTTGTGAATTCTTTCTAAATTCACTAACAGGGGCTTCTAAGTGCAGATATTTTGAGATGTGGTAAGGAGCCAGAACTATATGTTTTATGCACCAGCTGTAAGGAGACAGAGTTGCCATGATGTTGTGAAAGTTGAAAGAGGGAATTGTGTTCTCAGCCAAACACAAGGCTCTACCCACACCAGCTAAGAGGAGGAACTGAAGAGAAGAGGTAGGCAGAGTTACACTACAGCTCGCCCAAAGCACTCGAGCCATCTCTTTCATGCATAGAGAAAAGTAACATTCAACATCCCCCAAAATCATCCAGTTTTAAGAAATAATATATCCTTACATTACACCAGTACATCAGCAGCTAATTGTGTGAGTAGGATAACTTGATGGGGGAATTTGTTTAGATTGGTAGAAGCATAATGGATGATGATCTGTTACTTATCTCAAGCAAGGATTCATTTAGATCAGGGATGACTGATCATGGAGAGCCAGACTGGGAAGCAAGAAAGGACCACCAAAGTTAAACAGGAGAATGGACTAAGTAGGAAGCAATTACAAGATGTTTCAAAAGGCAAATGAAGGGGCACCAGGGTGGTGCAGTCTGTTAAGCCTCAGACTCTTGGTTTTGGCTCAGTTCCTGATCTCAGGGTGGTGAGATCAAGCCCCAAGGTGGGCTCGGTGCTCAGCACAGAGTCTGCTTCAGACTCTCTCTCCCTCTCCCTCTGACTTCTGGCCCTCCCCACCCTATGTGTTTTCTCACTGTCTGTCTCAAATAAACAAATAATTTTTTTAAAGGCAAGTGAAACATAACTGAAATTTGATGGGTGATAATACGTGCAGATCTAAGGACACATGGGAGTTGATTTCAAGTGAAATCCAGAAATAAATCCCTGAAATGGATACATGTTCAGAGGCAAAATGCCCTTCCCCCAAAATACTTAAAAAAACCAATTCCAAGGGCCACAGGGGTAAGAGACATGGGTCCCAAGATAACAAAAGAGGCAACCATTATAGATAGGAGATTAATCAAAATAAACCCTCTCCCCACATCTGGTCAAATTTGTACTGTAGGTTCCATCTCTGAAATTGGCACATGCCATAGTCCTAGCAGAATCTCATTACTGCCTTTCATCTGGACGACATTTGTGGCACCAAGGCAGCTATCAGGCAGAAATACAGAGACGAGGATGCTAGATCTGGAAGCCATCAGCATGACTGGCGAAATACGCACTGCACTACAGACGAACTGAGGTATATCAAGACAAGACATCAACGATGTCTGCCTTACCTTTCCCCTTACATGACTCAAAACTACTCATGCCCTACAAAACCAAACCTATTCAGAACAACCAACACTGAGCTGCCTAGGGTTTCTAATAACACACTTACTTGAGCATTCCTCACCCCTCTAATGAAAGGAGTGTTTTCTGAATATTCCCAAGAAATACTACAAACTGGCATTTCTTGACCCATGTAGCAAACCCATTCTCATCTATCTACATCACTGAGGCTTCCAACGCATTCTTTAATAATTTTCTAAGACATTTCTGTAATTATGGACCATTATTGTATAAAAAACTTTAAAGGGCTATCCACATGCTATTTTCAGAGTTCTTCCAGAAGTCTTTGCCATTGTGCTCGACACTGGGAGGCTCATAACCAGCATGAGGGAGCCACTTCTGCCTGTTCAGGAGGTTCATCAGAACTTGGAGGTTCAAGGTTATCAGGAGTCTACCCGAAAGTCACCATTCCATGTTTCTGGCTCATACTACTTTATTATTAGGACTGTGACTTCTGCATAAGAAACCTACTAGGCTATATATTCTGCCTCCTTTAGGTTTTCATCTCCTGTTCGGTTTTTAATACAATCTGTCCTATGGATACAGGAGTCTTCTAGTTTTCCAAGTATGCCCTAAGTGAGAGCTGTTGTTCATCTGAGTCTATTATTTCCTTTCCTTCTTGTTCTAAGGAAATTAACAAATGCTAGACAGTTCTACAGTCCATATAATTATCATTGCCCTCATATTGTGTAGAAGCACAAGAGTTACTGTGTAAGTGAGCAGCTCTGCTCCAACCTTTAGCTCACCCCAATCCATGGAGGAGGACTGAGTAATTATGATCCTAGAGATTCTTACTACCCCACGCCCCATCAACATCAGTAGTTCTTGGTGCCCTGTGACCAGCGAATGGTCCAAATTCTGGAACTCTCAGAACTCTCTTCTTTTTGGTATAACTTCTAGCACTAGCTCTTTTCATTTGAGTTCCTTAAACAGAAAACATGGAGATAAAGACTTTGATGCAGGCAGTTTATTTAGGATATGATCTTGGAAACACAATTAAACAGTAGGGAAAGTGTGACAGAGAAAGGAGAAAGCTAATAAACAGGTTACTCTGAGAAGCAACCAGAGCTCAGTCCCTCTAGGGCTTTCTGAGGAATCATGCAGAGATTCTTCATTATTTTCTCACTGAGGAATGAAGAATTCCACGAACCCGTTCCTTTTTTAGGATTGATGGTTAACGCATGAAATGCTCACATGCCAGGTGAACAAACCTACAAGTTCCAGGTGGGCCAGCCCACGGATGAGGGTGTGGAAACTGGAAGGCATCCGTCAGCCTGGGAACTGCCCATCACAGACAGCTACGTGAGAACTTAGGACAAGGGGATGGCTCCTGCCTCGCTAATCCTGCCTCTTCCTTCCTTAAAAGCATTTAATAACTTGCTATTGCCAAGTCAGAAACCACGTTCTGAGTTATAAACCCTCTACCGTGCGATCCCTTTGTCTCGGGCCTTCAATCATGCCCTTCTTCTTTCTGTCCCTCCAGCATGCTGTCCAACACCAGGGCCTCTCCGTGCACTGTCCTGACTAAAGCCCTCTGGCCCTTCTCCTTGCTCTCCTATTTCCTACACCCCCTCAGAGTTTATGGATGCCCTTCCCTGCCAGGACAGCTTCTCTAGAACTTCAGGTAAGCTGAGCTCCTACTGCAACTTACCTCTGTGGCATCACGCATTCCTTTCACAACGTTTGTTGTTCTTATGATGACGTGTTCAATGTCTGACCTTGCCCACTTGACTGGAAGCTACATGACAGGAGAAACGGTATCTGTTTTGCATCACGAACATCTAGCCAGAACGTGTCACCCAGCAAACCTTGAACAAATATGTGTTGACTGGATAAAGAAACAAGTTAGAGCCGAGGTGTAAGATTTGAAGAGGACAACTGGCAGAACTAGGCTAATGGGAAACACTGAGCTAGTGACCAGTGATGTAAACACTCCCTACATATCGTGGCATCTTCGCGGGGCTCGTGGCCCCAACCAGCCCTACTCCTTCTTTTCTCAAATGCTGGCAGTTGCCTGTGAGTGCCTTCAGATTTGTGTCTGTGGAGTAGAAAAACTGATTCTCATGGGGGGAAAAAGAGCTTGGACAACTCAGCCTTAGTTTTGATATATAGGAAGAAAACACATAACTAATATTGGAAGAAACAGCAACAGGATAGAACACCTATTGATTCTTTCCTGGAGAGAAATATATCTACAAAGATAATTGGGCCAAATAGCATAGAAAAGATTTAGGGGCATCACTCAGAACAGAATCTCAACCATTTTCATTACACATTTCTTTTTTTCCAATTTTGTGTGTTTCAGAACACGCACAACAATGAATGGAGAAGATGAGTCACAGCTGAGATCGGGCCCGGACGAGCTCAACACACTGCCCCGGCCCCTCGCCTCTGCACACCCCATCACACCACAGCCTGCAGTGACACACCCACATTTGCAGCTGGCTCCACTCGGGGACAGGAAGTGGCATCTGGCAGCAAGTCTGCCATGACCTAGTTCCGAGCCTGCGGACAGGTGATTTTAGGGTAACAAATGGCGGGCTCCCCGAAAAATATGTCTACCCAGAACATCTGATTACATTTTCTGGGGGTGGGATTCAGGCCTTGATGTTTCTTTGAAATTTTCCCCGGCTGATTCCTATCTGCCGTTGGGGCTGAGCAGCATCGTAATAGAGAAAGCCTCACAGAAGCCAAGTCGATGCTGGCACTGAGGCGTGGCGAAATCATTGTGCCCACTGAGGGTGAGGGTAAGAGCGTAATAATGGCAGCATTGGGGGGTGGTGACAGCAGCGGGAGAAGGAACAGAGGAGTGGGAATGGGAGTAGAGTAGAAGTGGCAGCAGTAGGAGGAGCCGCAGGAGGGGGACGAGGACAAGTGGCGGCAGGAGCAGTAACAGAGCAGCAGGGTAGGGCAGGAGTGACAGCAGTGATAGGAGTAATCACAGCAGGGCAGTAGTAGTAATAGTCGAAGTAGGGTCACAGTAGGAGAAACTGATGCTTACTGAGCTTATACTAATATGCTATGCATTCTTCTGAACTCTTCAAATTCAGTTAGATTCGGGTGCCTGGGTGGCCCAGTCAGTTAATCTTCTGACTCTTGATTTCAGCTCAGGTCACAATCTCAGGGCAGTGAGATAGAGCCCCGTGTCAGGCTGTGTGCCCTGGGTGTGGAGCCTGCTTGGGATTCTCTCTCTGCTTCTCCCTCCACCCCCCCACAACCTCAAAAAAATACAATTTAAAATCAATTAGATTCAATGGGTATTTTGCAGATGAAGCAACTGAGCTACAAAGAAGATCATTAACTCTCCCAAGGCCATCCAGCTAGTGAGTGGAGAGCAGGAACCCAGACATCTGACTTCAGAACTGTTGCCTTTAGCCATTACCTTAACCACTATCCACCTTTGACAATTTCACACTTGAGACTGGCATCCTTTGAGTTTGATGGGCAGTTCAGCATTGGGAAAACAGAGTGGTCTTCTGGGAAAGCTACAGTACACCATGTATGAAATGGCATAAGGGAAGGAATAACCTTGTAAGACTATCACACAAAGATTTCCCTGAGAACTAAGCATGATAGGATATCAAGATTAGAAGTTCCAGAACATCCAGAAGTCGACAGAATCTTAAGGATTTCTGTAAACTATTTTTAAAAGGGGAGTCTTCCCAAGAAGAATTCCCAGAAAGGACTAAATAGGAATGGAGAGCCATTGAGTACGAAATGCCTTTAAGCCTTCGGTATACAAAACAAAGGGGCGGGCTCCTCAAGAAAACAACTCTCCATTTTCTACACGGGAGCAGGGAAGAGACAATATACAATTAGTTTAGAGAATTTCAGCTGCAATCTTCTCTATAAAAATATCAATTTACCAAAGAATACCTGGAATGCCTGCCCCCCCACCACAGAAATCCCTTTGCTATGACTGTTCAGTGACGGCAGGATTCAACGTAGAGTTTCATTTATGGCGGGAGACACAAACATTCCAGTTACCCTTTAACAAAGACTTATACTTGAATTACATAGATTTTATATTTATATATATATACACTAACATATTAATTTTATATCTATTAATTATCTAATATAGTATTAATATATATTCATTATATATAACATTATCTAATAATTACAAATGTATCTTTACATATGCTTACATATACACTGTATCTGTTTAATCTACACACATATATATGTTTATACATTCATACACACATATGTATGCATTCTTACTGAATAAAGATAAAGATGTGTTAGAAATAAAAGATTAACCTCATTTAGTTGGCATAATTTCAATGGATTTTTTAGACACTGTTATTTTTCTAGAAACAAGATTTTTTCAATGAAAACTTCAAACCTAGATCTGCATTTTAAAGTTGATGAACAAAACCAGAGAAGATAAACATGAAAAAGAAAATAACGGCATATATGGTTATGAATATATACGTGCTTTTCTGGTGGTTCTTATCCTTGTAGCTTCTGTTTTTCATCCTTATACCGCTTACACCCTCCAACAAACACATTTTCTTTCATAGATTTTGGCTTATCTTTATCTTTAAAGAAATACACAATTGTTTGTGACATAACGAAATCAGGAAAGTATACAGGTTGAGGAATAGGAGCCTGGGTTTTGATTAAACATTAAGACCTGTATCCAAGAACAGTAAGATAGCCATGCATCTATCCTTAGTTGTCATAATAAACTATCTCATTGTCTAAGCTAGGCAATTTGCTATAGTATATTTGACTTCAATCAGGTTGAAAAATAGGAAACAATATTCTCATGTTTCATGGCTAGTTCCGTTAGATCTTACATAAAATAAGTCAACTTGTCATTCCATTCCATCATTCAACTATTTTCTGTAGGCTGAAATAACTCTCTATTATCCAAAATAAAGAACTGTACCAGAAGATGACAATTCGTCTTGGTAATGAAGCTAATTATGTCATCAATTACAATCACATTGCTTGAATATGGTGATTCTAAGGCTGGGCAACAATTCAGTCTTTCCCAGAAAAATGAGACAAATTATTTAAGACTTAATGAAATTTGTTTTTCTTCCTGACTTCTAACCACCTACTGATTCGACAATCATGTTGCCTGTGAGAATGGATTAAATGTATATCCTGAAGTTCATGATTTTTCTTTAATTTAAAAATCACTTGTTTTCTGGATAAATACTGATGCTGAATTGAAACATCTATTAAAACAATCTGTTAGTCATCACTAAGTTTACTTCAACTCAGAAACCCATGTTTATATTTTCTTGTATTTTTCCCAAGGAGCCATCTCTCACCTAATTCAAGTATGTTTAAAGCGACCGCACCAGTAATACAACAAGTAATAATGCTAGCCAACTGGCTGAGAACAGGCATATTCTATGCTTACGTTGAAGTCTGTTTCTGACAATAAAAAGTCATCTATAATCTCATATGTGGATACAATTGTTAATTTATTCTACAAAGATTTATTCACTTAATCACATCCTAGGTGCACTGCTGCGCCTTAAGGAAACAACATTAAGCAAGACACATGTTTCGTATCCTCCCGGAGCTTAAATTCACAAACCTGCTGCTGTTAGAAGAGCTTTCTCCGCAGTAGGACCAATTTGCTGTATTCGCCAATTCGCTGATTTGCTAAGAATATAGAGAAGTTTGTCCTACACTTACCAAATAAATCAAAACCCCTTAATGTTGTTAAAATGTGGTCTCTAAGTTGGTAACAATCCTGTCAAAACTATAAAAGAACAACCTCGGCTTAAGTCAGGAAGTTCTACAAATGTGGTGATTTGGTCATTTGCAAGTTGATCGTGCAGCTAGTTGAGTCTGGAAAGTTGAGTTTTCTTCCCACCCTTGCTGATGGCCAAATCCCAGGACGGACTCTCACCAGACTGTGTGCAGCTATTCTGCAGGAGGATTTCGGATCTGCCATGTAGATGATGACACCAAGTCTCAAATACCTGATAAAAATCATAAAGTTAACATCACGCGCAACTGAGCACTGTATCTTCCCACTTGGCATCCAGTGCATTTTCGCTACAAGAGTCTCTACTGTGTCTCTCATGCTCTACTGTAGGGGCTGCATTGTTTTTCCTTGGTGTTTAAAACTGACACATGTGGATTAATCATGCTGGTAATTTCTAGCATCTACAAGCAAGCAGCAGCCCACCTCAGGGAGAGCCCATCTCTAGCCCATCTGGCTGGAAATTCAGAGCTGAGACCGGATGCTATCCTGGTAACGAGGCCATGCCTGGATTCACAAGTCAGCCACAGGGTGGGGGGAGCAGTAGGTTCTGTGGAAGCATGACCCACGCTGGCAAAATCAAGAGCAAAGTTTACACAGCTAAGCTCACGGACTTTATATAAAGTTTGGGGGATGGGACTGCTATCAGAAAACATATCTGGCTTAGATTTTTCATTTATCCAGCAAATATTTGAGCTGCACAGTTTAATCATTAAACCCTAACCGGACACAGTCTCTGCCTCCCAATTTCAACTCTAGTGGAGAAAGAATGTGATAGGACCCTAGGCAAGTCGTAAACTTCTGTGCCTCGGTATCCTCAAGCACGTGATGGAAATTACAGTGGTAATGCTGCCATCCAGCAGTGATGAGGACAAAATGAGATAATAAAAATGAAATGCTCAGAAGTTCCTTGTCAGAGCCGACTCTGGACTGCCTCTGGAGCAGGGAAACAGGTGAGCACAAATTGAGAATCGCATACACAGAGGTCACAGACATATCCAAGGGGTCTTCACAGCTCTGGGACATCTGGGTCCCTACAGACAAAAGACTGGAATGTTCAGCAAGAATCAGAACAAAGACCTTTTAGACATCAAGGGCTCTGAGTTTTATCCTCTAGACTTTGAAGAGATACCTGAGTGGTTTGAAGCAGGAACATGTCATAACAAAGTGCACATTTTTAAAAGCATAGTCAAAAATCCAAAATTAAAATCATCAGATCAGTAAAATAGTAATTGCGATGAGCTTATTGTGCACCTAGGACAGTTCGTGAACTGGGAGCTTAAAATCCAAAGCAGACATGAAGCTCAGAAGCATGACATCACAGACAGCTTACACATGAAAATGAGGATTGCTTAACCTTTACAATGATTGGCTATCACAATGGAAGTTTCCAGATGGCAGGGTACTGGTTAGAAGTGATTATCTTATACCATTTTCAGGAAGATAATTTTAGGTTGTTGGTTTTTTTTTTTTTATGATTGCCAGAGGCATTTACAAGAAATAAGCTAAGTTTCACGTATGTTCATGAAATAAGCTATATTTGGCATAAGTTTGCATGACTTCAACAGTTTTGTCTGCTTGGAGGATTTTCAAGTCTGGTGTCCTCCGTTTTATTCCAACGAGATCATCTACTAATGGTATGATGATTGGATACGGATATGGGTAGGTAGCAATATAAACATGGGCACATGTATAGATAAGATAGATGTACACACTGTAGATATAAAAGCATGGCATTTACATGGCATTTCACAGTAAAAGAAGTTTCTTCCTGTGCTAGGCTCTGTGCTGGGCGCCTCACACATATTATTGCAGAAATTAACAAGAGAGCCCTCATGGAGTTTAAACTCGAGAATAAGAGAGGTTTTCGCCACAAGACATTTCAAAAGAGAATATTGAAACTCAGCCTGTGGGGTGGGTAAGGGAACAAGCATTATCACACAGAAGCAGTACGGGCAAAGACCCAGAGCAAGGTAAGACACGCCGCAGCGTGCTGTGGCAAGGGGGCTGGCTACTTTTGTTACGGGACAGGCACCAGATCCATAACCTTCTAGAACGGTCACCATACATATGCAGGACATCATCTATGACTGTTCTCCTTCTACAGATGTGAAAACCACAATCCACAGAAGCACTTTCATGAACTTGAGGTAGAGAAGCACACATTCTGATTTTATTTTTTAGAAAAATAACTGTGGCAACAGTAATCTGAGTAACCCCTCATTCCTTTTTCTTTACAATGAAGAGGGGACACATTGTAGGAATATGAACTTGAGAGCAGGGAGACAAAACTGGAAACTACCGTAGTGGTTCAAAACGTTAGAGGTCCTGACATCAGCCAGTGGACATGACAAAGGTCAGTGGGACCAGCAGGATGAGGAAAGGAGGGAGAAGGCTAGACTGGAGAGTCTACAATCTAGAATGACTCCCACACAACCCTGCGTAGCCTGGTAAAAGGTAAACATGAAGTTGAGGAGAAAGAGCAGGTCTGGCGAGGTCACAGTAGACTTGATTTCAGTTTTTACTGTCTTGAGAACAAGGCTTATCTGGCGATGCTCAGGGAAGGGCCATGTGGAGAGACGCATCTGGAGCACAGGTGCGACGTGTGTAAGTCATCATCACCATCGTGTAGCTGGTCATGGAAGCTGCACTGGGGTTTCCTGCAGAGAAGCCACTGGAAAGCAAGTAAGCTCAGAAGGAGGTTTGCTGAGAGCTGCGCCACGTCTCCCTTGAAGCACTCTCCGGGTGACAGAGCTCGGAGGGCCCGACACAGGGAAGGAGGGAGAGGCTGGCCGGTGTGCAAGCAGCAGCTCCCATGGTGCCACAGGAAAGAGAGCTGTTGCCCGTGGTCATGATGGGAAGCTTCGAGCAGTTCCTGACACTGGGTACCCACAGAAAGTACTGTGATCGCCGTTAGACTCAAATCTAAGCGAGGAATGGACTGAACTAAAGAAAGGCTTGAAGAGTCCCGGGTGGAGGAGGCTGCTTCGACCCGGCCGTGAAGTCTTTCCGGAGGGCGCCCATGGAACCAGCAGCTCCAGGCGGTACGAGAGAACGGCCGCGAAGCAGGCTCTGCCGTCCGGCCTTCCCACGTCCACACCCGCGAGGCGGCATCAGCACAGCCCGCTTTGAAAATAAAGGCGCGTGGTTTTAGGCAACATTCTATTGCTCTGTCTTCCATGAAGGATCGGAAGAGTTGGCTTTACTAAGACAGAAGATGGATCCTACTTCACTTGCCTTACTCTAAAGATACAGCATCTGTGTCCTGAATATTCTGCATTTAAAAATCATTAAAAAAAATGATTTTTTTAAACTCTTAAAATTGATTTTTTTTCTAAAACTCTCATGATGCAGTCTGCTAAATTAAGACAAGCTATGTTCAGATGAGAACAGCAGTTGATGACCACTTTTATTTAAGAAGCTAACATTTTCTCCTTTGAGTTTAAAACACTTGGAAAACAAAACCAGCATGCCGCCCATAACAGAATAGGGTCCTCCTGGTGCAGAGTGTATTAGGAAATTCTGAGAGGAGATGATTATTATGTTTTGGATCCTTAATTCAAAGCATGTCTAAATGCTTTGAGGCTTACAGGCAGATTTTCATGATTATGTGGAGAACTGTTTATAAAAGATAAAAACTATGAAATAAACAAAACCACCTCTGTGAGCCAAGGGTGATACACAACAATGACCCTCAGGCAGAGAGTCCGTGAGTACAGGGGATGAAGATAAGTGGCCTGAAGTCTAGTAAAAAAAAAAGGAGAAGTGGTTTTAGTTCCCCCTGCTATGCAAGTCCAAATTCCATTTTAGTGACTAGTCATTAAAGCCATTTAGAATTTAGCTTCAACGCTGAAAAATTATTAACTGAATTATCTTTTCAATGTGTTTCCTTAATATTTTTGTACATATCATTACTGTATTATATTTAAAGCCGAGACGGTATTTTTAAAACATCAGTCTATATCCCACTAACAACTGCTTTCTATTTTTAAAGCTATTTTATATATCATGCATTTCTCTCCCCAAATGCTCCATTCCTACACACACCTACACAAAAATGCAAACATATAAACAAACACACATGCTATTTTATGATTTGGTAATATGTCCTGGCTGAATCTTCCAAATCTGATACAAATCTAATCTGAGAGTCCCATGAAGCCGAACATTGATCCTAGCCCACATATGCTGCCTTGCATGATCTGGTCGCATTAGGAAGATGTCTTCAAAAGAAAGGACGTCTGTGGCATAGAAACAAATGTGGAAAGTGACAAACATATGATGGCTCCTTCAATCATATAATTTGATCCCTTTTCCTAGGTGGTATAGTTAGTATAATGATATTTTTAAAATTAAAATTTTAAGGTGCTAACAAGCCACATTCGTAAGTCCGGTACTTGCCCACGATGTGACTCAGGTGCTCTCTGAAACAATGTGTCATCCTAAAGCTGAGAATTCGAGAAGTCAGCAATCTTTTATTTTGATCAAAGGTGGCTATGCACTAAGCAAACAAAAAATCATGGAACACATTAAAAACTAATGATGTGCTATATGGTGACTAATATAACATAATAAAAAAAATAAAGGGTGGCTATGATTTCTTCAGATTTCCATGATATTTGAGTTGGTTATTTATTTGGTATTCACTGAGTTTTTATTTTTTTTAATTTCATTTCTTTTCAGTGTAACAGAATGCATAGTTTTACACCACACCCAGTGCGTGCCCTCCATAATACCCACCACCAGGCTCCCCCAACCTCCCACCGCCCGCCCCTTCAAAACCCTCAGGTTGTTTTTCAGAGTCCATAGTCTCTCATGGTTCATCTCCCCCCCAATTTCCCTCAACTCCCTTCTCCTCTCCATCTCCCCATGTCCTCCGTGTTATTTGTTATGCTCTGCAAATAAGTGAAACCATATGATAATTGACTCTCTCTGCTTGACTTATTT